>JAQIYK010001028.1:0-11047 GCA_034700465.1 Rotylenchus robustus | reverse complement strand
GTCCCGAGTGAACAAACTTTCAAAGTCGCCCGTGATGTTTATGATTATCGCCGATCTAAATTATCCCCCGAAACAGCAGAAATGCTCATTTTTTTGAACAAGGCACTTCCCCAGATAAACTACAAGTATTAGACACTCTCATGGCTAATTTCTGCAATTTATTCTTCCTTTTGTAATAAAATATTGTTTATGATACATGCATAACAAATTTGGTAAATTTTGCCGTTTTATATACCTAAGAAAATTTTTCCATTTCAAATAATCCGGGTCCGGATCCGGCACTTTGAAAACCCGGATTATCCGGATTACCGGATTATCCGGATTCGGGCTGACCGGATCCGGAATCCGGCGTAGAGCCCAATCCGGTCCGGAATCCGGTCCGGCGATTTTGGGGATCTCGAACTCTAGGTTACACAAATGATGAGGATGCACGTAGTTTATTGGCACACAGTGGTTGGGATGTAGAACGCGCCATCAATTTGTTCTTTGCGCGAAGCACAAAAATGGCTGAGAGAGGGACGGAACAACAGCACGAAGAAGCAAATCGCCAACAGTGGCAACCAAATCAGCCACGGCAACGGGTATCTCATTTTGCCAACAATCACTGGGGCGATGAACGCTGGGCGCAGGTTAACATTAACACTACTAATGATTGCAATTTTCCTTATTGTTAGAATCAAATTTAAAAAATGAAAAATTGGCGATTGCATTTAAACCATCAGTCCAAAAAAATCATTTTGCCGCGTGCATTAATTAATGAGCACCCGCATTTTTACCATATGGGAGCGCAGGCGCAGGTTATTAGTTTTTCGTTTGCTTAATTTTAAGCCACCATATCGAATTGGATTTAATCTATTTACCTAAATGGATTTAAAACACGTTTAAACACTTGTAGTGGTAGTTTAATGCGTGTATTCTCGAGGAGGAAGAAATAAAATTCAATGAATTGTGAAAGGCTTTCATCAAATTATTTTTTATATAGCAACCCCGTCAATTAGCGCAGTTGGAAGATTCTGTGCAGATTCTCGAAGATGATGTGGACATGTAAGATGCATTTTCGAAATTACAGCGAAATTTGTTGATTCCAGACAGATGATAGAGGAAAATGATGCAAACAAATCGCGCAATGGCACCGAATCTACGATGGCAGCAGCACCTGATGATGAGGAGACGATCCGTGCTCCAATTGAGCCAGTTAGTGGTGTTCTCGTCGACCAGGCATTTCATGAAACATATCGTATGATGGATTTAATCGAACTTTTTCCTATTTCCAAAAAATACCTTCTGAAGAGAAACCAGAACGCCTTCTCAATCCGGTGTTCGAGCAGTACCGCCATGATCGGCCATCTTCATCGAGATTTACTACGAGACAGGCACCAGTACATCTACAACGAGCACACAACATTGCATCGGAAAAATTTGCTCAGGTATAACTTGTAACAAGTTTGTAACTTGAAGGCAGGAGCATTATTCTCTCTTAAATGTGAATTAAAAAAATTTGTTTACGAATTTGTTTTGAAAAATAAACTTAAGAAAAAGGCAACTGCACATCCTGATTTGAGCACGGAGATCAGCATTGAATCAATACGTCGTATGCCTCCAGCTATCCAACAAATCGAGGGTTCTATTTTGTCGCATCATCAAGAAGGATTGAGGACTATGTTCCGCCCGCCGATCGAACTGATGTTTCGAGGTGACTGGGACCAGGTTGGGATATTTTTTCACAAAGTAAAAATAACGGATAAAATTGAAGGCCATGCAAGCAGCACGCCAGAAAGGTGTTTGGTTGTTGGTGAACGTACAAGATGCTTCGGAGTTTGCATGTGCAGTGCTTAACCGCGACATTTGGTCGGATGATACAGTTCACGAAGTTGTCCGGTCCAATTTTCTTTTTATACAGGTATCCAATTTTTCAACTGCTTTTTAATTTGGAGATGTATACAAGTGGTTTATGATAAGGTTTATGAAGACTCGGTTGACGGGACACGCATTCGAGGCTATTACGGGTTCAATACCTATCCAACCATTTTTATTGTCGATCCGCGCACCGGTGAAGAAGTGAGTGGATGCATCAGAGCTCCGGATCCAGTTTCATTCCTGGATACATGTAAAATTTGGATTTTTTAATTTGAACTTTAAGTGACTACATTCCTCGACCAAAATCCCACTTTTGAAGCTCGAGACCAACATATCAGAGAACAAGCAGCAGTATATTAACTCTTATTATTGATTTTTGTTGTTTTTTTGCAGATTGGCAAATCACCATCCGTGCCCACTGATTCTCCATCCAGAGCGCGCACTGTGACACCCACAAAGAAGCGCAAACAACCAGGAGGGGGACCAGGAAGTGAAAGTTCTAGTGGTCTTGATGACAACGAGTTGCTTATGGAGGGTGAAAAGGAGATGAACCGGCAAGTGAAGAAGATCAAGCGAGTCGTGACCATTACAGGTTCAAATTTGGTTGAAAAATGGGAGAAGAAATTATGTATTAAATTAAGATGATGACATTTCATGTCCAGGACCATCCATTCTTTCTTCAGCACCTTCAACCAGTATGATTGCTGTTAATATTCAATTGACAAATTATAATTTTGCAAATGTGCAACAACAAACAAAAATCTTTATATTTTATGCGTGGTACGACAATTGGGAACGAGTATAGGGAAAAATAAAATTCCAAATTTACAAAAAATCTAAAATTGTAAAATAACCAGAAAATTGTCAGTTTATCAAAATATAAAAATTGAGAGTGGGCCATCGTCAGCAGCGGTCCAAAACTGAACCAACAACCCTCAAAAACCATGCAAAATGCCATTTCGTCACATGCAAAAAAAGCTATAAAGTGATGATTAACCTTTTTGAGCATTTTTGGCTAAAAAATTGATTTTTTTAATGGTTTAAATTTTAAACCCATTAAAAAAGTGGTTTAAAACCATTTTTAAACACAATTGAGGTCATTTCTGATCGTTTTAGGGGTTTTCTGACCGTTTTAAAAATTTTGGTTTTGCTCCCCCCCCCCATTAATAGAGTAGTACCGAAATGAATTTTTTCATTTGTTCATGAATGTAATTTTTTCCAGTTGACCCTTCTGAAAGGACACAATTAGAAAATAGTTTTTTTTATTCATTAAGAATGTATATATGAAAATGGCCTACCTGTATTTTGTTTTTGCCTATCTTTTTTTAAATTTTTGTTACAATTTGTTTGTTTGGTTTTATTTGGTTGGTGTTTTGTTGTCTGTGTACGGACGGTAGGGGATCGAAACACTTTTCGAATTTTTCCGTTTTGACGATGGCCCCCACTCCTTCAAATTTATATCTTGATAACTATTTTTCCTATACTCGTCCTCAATTGTTATCATCCCTAATTGACGATCCCCAATTGTCGTGTAGCCATTTTATGTTCTCTTAAAAGTTGAGTTTTATCTAGTAATATGCAAAAAGCGATATTTTTCTTACATTTCTTAAAATTAAAATGCCTTTTTAGGTCAGTTTCAAACTGAATTGGATCCGGATGAATATCGCAAGTGGATATTGACCGAACAACAACAACATCAGAAACAACATCTTGGAACAAGCACACAAAACATTGTGCAAATATCTTTGCGATTGCCCGATGGTCGGCGCGAGCGAGTCCGCATGTGGGCGTCGGCTCCGTTGAGAGTAAGAGAAATTTAAGTCAGATAATAGAGAGAGGGATTCTCACCCATCACGCCATCACCCACAACGAGAAATGCGAATTTAGAGCGATATCCAAATGATAAATTTCGTTCCAAACATAACTATATTAAATGATTTAAATTTAAATTAAGGCTCTTTTCTCGCTGTTGCTTTCAATGGGCTTTGCTCCGAGCACACATCAGGTGGTGCTGGACTATCCCCGCCGGGAATACTCGCTGACTCCTCAGAGTCATGATTTGTCGTTGACGATGGCCGGCTTCGGTGCGCAGGAAGTGGTCAACGTGGACCGGTTCAGCCTTTGAACCCAATTAAAGAATAAAAGGTACTCAAATTCCCCAAACGGACTGTTCGCCACATTGGTTCCAATTAATTCTTAAAATTCTATGACAGCGATTTCTCAAGCGTCAGATGAGAATTCAATATTTTATTTCGAATTACTTGAAAATTACACCGAGTTCAATATTCGAGCAACATTCTAAAATCCGTCTGTCAAGTGTCAAACCTCGCAAAAAAGCCTTAGAAATGACATAGCCAATATATCGCTTTAAAAGCATGGATAGTGGAGAAGCATGTGATCTCCCACCATAATTGCAAATTGCAATAATAGTCGGTTGGCGAGTGGGAAATTGCTGTTTTATAAAGTTAAAATGCGTCCTCCTTTTTCCTCCGTGCTGGTACGTCATTCTCTTTCATGCGATCAATCGTGTTTTGGCGTGATGCCGATGCCCTATTCCTATTATTGACATGCGCACAACAAATATATATTGCCACTATTATATATTATATAAATGAAATAAAATAATGAATTTGCATCATCCAAAAATTTTTTCCATCTGCTCAGTATGTTATATCATAGTTGTTCTCATCTGGAGAAAATTTGTTTTCGGAGAAAAGAGGAGTTAAAATGGCTATACCAGTTTTGGTCCCCCCCCCCAAATTTGGTCCCCTATCCCCTAATTTTCCCCCCCCCCAATTTGGTCCCCTAATCCCCCCCCAAATTTGGTCCACCAGCCAAAATGCCAATTTTGGTCCCCCAGTCAAAATCCCAATTTTGATCCCTCTTTTTGGTCCCCTCCAATTTCGCTTTTTACGTGTTATGTGTGTGTGTTTAAGTTAAAAAGCTCAAAATAACTCATTCCCATTATTTAAGCAAAACTCAACAAAAATCGACTGTTTAATTGCAACTTTATAAGCAAAAATTTACAAATCAACTATTTCATTGTAATAAGAGAGATCTTCCCTCAAACATCAACATCCACAATTCTATTTTCACTTGGCTTGGCACAAGCACTTTGGAAAAAACCTAGTAAATTGTGGATTAAGAACGGCTTATAAATAATGAGTAGTTCTGGTTTTAATAAATTTCAAAATTTAAATTTTCCAAAAATTGCAATCCATAAATTTTAGAACCCTCAAAACAGCTTGTGAATTTCATGACGGCGATCAGCAATTTGTCTTCATCGTTTCTGCAACAAGCTTTCAGCGGCACCATTGAAGAAAAAGGATTAGGGGAAAGACAGCCGATTGGATGACTGTAAAGGGCAATTAATATATCATTTTGCATTTAACATGCTCACAATATTTTTTATTAACATGCTCACACTTTCGGTCGATTCACCCAACAATATTTCATTAATTTCTAGCCATCTGTTACAATGAAATAGTCAATTTGTTGACGTTTTGCTTAATAAATAATGGAAATGAGTTAATTCGCGCTTTTTTAGGTAAATACATATACACTTTAAAAACGAAAATGGAGGGACCAAAAAGAGATATCAAAATTGAGATTTTGGGACCAAATGGGGGGGATCAAAATTGGGGAGGGGGGGGGGCAAAATTGGCGCACCCGTTAAAATATTCGGTTAAGGATTTCTCCCGATTTTTAGAAAAAAAGAAATCAAAAAATTACAACAATTTTTATTCGCAGTTTTTTAATTTTTAAAGGTTGAAGATTTTGGAAGACATTTCCTTCACACTGACATCGAGATTAATCTCTTCTTTTATCAAAATATTATACAAAAATGACGCCAATAAAATTAATTGAAAAAATGAAAATTCAACAAAAATGAAAAAATAAGAAATCCACAAAATTCAATAAATCCATAAAAAGCCAAAGCTTCATCTACCATGAGATTGTGGTTGAGATCCAAATGCCGTTGTTGCAGCAGCAATCTGTATGCATAATTGGTAAAATCGATGCTAATGCTATTTCAGAAGTGAGAGTTTGATTACTGTTTGTTTGAAGTTGATTTCGTTCAAATTCAATAACAAAACAATCCAAAAAAATCCATAATCAACTACGGGTTGGGGGCGATTCATATACAACCCATAAAATTTAAAAACACTATCGGATTACTTTTTAGCTTTTTCAACGAAAATGAAGATAAATAGTTTGTATTTTTAAACCATCGAAAGGGTATTTCATGTCTTATGTTGTCTCACTTGTTGATGTTGACCTTCCAAAAGAGCTCTTATACATGGCCAAATGCAACAGGTCCTCTGCTGGTTTCGATGGGTAGGATCGGATGATGCTGGAAACTGTTGCCGAACCAACGCAGTTGAAAGTTAATAAAAAAATTTGAGGAGGTAAAAACCCATAAATCCAAAAGGAATAGTTTCTTTGCATTTTACAATTGCCGATGGATTATTCATATGCTACACTTGACATATTCCAAGGATGAATTTAGGCCCCCAAGGGTGGGGGGCGGGTACGGGAGTATTTTTTATTATTTTTTATTTGAGTATTTTTCCTTTTCACTCCCAAATTGTTTACTCAGAAAAACGTTTTCCATAGAAAACTACCATGTTTTCTATAGAAAGATTCTCGCGTTTTTGCGCGAGAGCTCCAGCTCTGATATAGGTTCTAAAATCGGGCGCAACACTCAGCAAACACTCACATCAGCACACTCATCCACATGTATTATTCCAATGCTTGATTTTTAACATAAAAATGATACTTTGAGCACATTCTCAATTGCCTGGACTTCGTCTGACATCTGTTGCTGCTGCTGTTGGTGTTGTTGTTGGTCTCCAGGTTTGTACAAAGTCAACTCATCGCTTAAATGCTAAACAATTAATTTTAAAAATAACAAGGTATACCGATCCACAGTGTAGTGCATCGTTAGTCGGCGCCTGTCATTGAACGGTGCTTTCTTGTTGCCCACTTGTTGCTGGTACAACAGTGGTTGTCCCCTCGGTTTTAGAGAAATAATGAACAAGAAACGTTTGCACATGTCCGGCACCTGTACAAACAAAAAATTTGATGATCACTTTTATTATGTCAATTGTTGGGTTAGTTGTTTGAGCACACCACAACGCTGTTCTTGATTATTTTCTGCATTTTCTGCTGTTGTTGTTGGGAAGTGTTTGTTGTTTGTCCTCCAGCAGAAGTATTTTGTTGTTGCTGTTGTTGTTGTGGAGTCGCATCATCGGTGTGTACCAGTTCCAAGTCGGCACGCCACGGCCATCGGGGTTCCTCCGAATAGAAATGGTAATGGTTGGTATAATTACTTTGCCGAGACCATAGAAATGCCGTAGCCAGGGGATGATACTTTTAATAGGGGGTTCAGCCCCATGCCATGCCCTTTTTCGATTTTACTCAAAAATTGCCAGTTGATTGAGAATTTTTTTAAACTTCCAAATTTTCCAGTTATTTCTATTTTAGCCTATTCTCTTATTCCGTTTTAGACTATTCTTGTATTGTTTTTTATTTTCTCATTTACATGCGAAAATTTACAATAACGTTTCGGAAATTTTGTAGTCAAAATAAATTAATTCCAGAAAAAAGCTATAATCCGGACCTTTTCGGCTTTCTATTTTTAAAGTTCTAGACAATCCTCAATCCTATGGTGAGATATGATACCATTTGAGCCAACATCAATTGGGAGAACGAAGCAAACATTGGCGGGAAACATAGACGACACATTGTCACAAAAGTGAACACGGCCATCTCGTTGTTCAGTCGAACAACCTCTTGCGCAAAAAAGTGTTCAAACACTCGCACATCCGACTCAGCGGGGGAATGGAGTCCGGCTGAAAACATTGATAATATAACTCCTGGTTAAGTCCAATCATAGTGCGGAGATTTCTTCACAGTGATGGGACACACACACCCAAGTCATTTCATTTTCAAAAGATTGACTGAGGAAAGAAAATTCACCTCATTTTACCTCAAAATTTTAATCAATATGTCGAAGTCATTCACGAGGATTCGAAGAATCCCCCTTCTTTTTTCAAAGAGATCGCTTTTTCGAATACCTCATAGAACTCCTGTCCCGGGAATGAGGTGGAATACTAATTCTCAAAACAACTCAACAATAATTCAGTTTTGCCACCAGCCGAAATTCTTGAGGGCACACCATCAGTTGGAGTCGAATCATGCAGTGCGAAAATTGTTGAGCGTGTTGCTGCTCACCAGGCGAACCAATTGTTGCGGTGGTGGAGGGAATCGGAGACATCAATGGCATTGGATAACTTTAAAATTGCATTTTAAAAATCAATTTCAAAATAAATCAGGAAATATAAAACAAAAAAAAACTAAACAAAAAAATACAAAAAAAACCAGGGGGAGGGGGGACCAGGGAGTAAAAAATAAAAGTTGAACTCCCATCTTATTTTCATAATAATTAAACCACAAAAAAGAGGAATGAAGAAAAGGAAGTCATAAACTCAAACTCCACATATTATAATTATATATGCTATAACTGAAGCGATTATTAAATGTTGTTTTTCGATGAATTTACAGTAATTAATCAATATTATAACCAGATTTTTTGCATGGTTAATTTTTATGTATTCAGTGATTCAGTCCAATGTTTTAGGTGATCTAGATCACTGGATAATTTTTTAGTAATTTAGGAGGTTCTACTCTAATCTAAAAAAAATCTAAAGTATCATATTAGGAGTGAATGAATGAAAAAACAAACAATCGATTTAATTTTTAACGAATTCAACCTCGGAAATGTGGCGGTGAGAACTCCATCTGTGCCGACGTGGTATTCCTTGATTGGTAAATTGAATCTGCCCCGTTGAGAACGTTGTGCCTCGCCAGCGGCCATCTCAAAAAATGGACAGAGACGGGCAAGTAAAGTTGTTCCGAGCAGGTACTGCTCCAAGGGAGAGAGAACATCTTCTGTTAAGTAAATTCCGATCCTTTAGTCGCCAAAGTGATATTCGAGAATATTTTCATAAGATCATCTACTATATTACATGTACATGTTACAATGACTGTAAATAGAGAATGTAAATTTGCAAAAGCTGCAAATTGTTGTTTTGTATTTTGTATGCCTTTTCTAAAATGTTGCAAAAGTTTTTTTGGAAATGTCTAAAAAAGTTTTTGCAGCCTAAGTCCTTTTCTATCAGAAAACAATAATGTATCTATAAATAACCCACTTTCGCATTTATCATATCCGGTCATGTCATTTTGTTTTTACCGGAAGATGGGCTCATTGCCATTTGCAGAGTGCGCCAGTCCAGCACAATGGGTTCCCGTCTCAACTGGTGCGCTGCACGTGCCGCTTCGCCCGACTGCTTTTGCTCCTCCTCCTGGTGTTGTTGGTCCAAGCCCAGCTCATCTTCGCGCTTCTGTTGTTGGACTGACTCATCGTGCCCTACCACCCTCAGATGAACACTCATTGCTCCCTCTACCCCGCCCCCATCGCCATTGGTGACATGCTCATCGCATGCCATTGTTGTTGTAACCATAGTTGACATACCCGAGGAAGATTCTAAAGGGTCTATTTCCATACAATTATTTTATCCAGAATTTTGGACCTAAAACTATTCGGTTTGGTCCGTCCTCTTCCAACATGATAATTTCGTCAGTTGATGCAGTTGTTAAAATTTGATTATAAACTTGTTGACGTTTTCCGCCTTTCTTTTCATCACCGACATTTCCAAAATCAGAAGACATCACGACTGGTCCGAAGTCAGGCTGTGTTTTTTTTAATACAAACAAACAAACATTCTACCATATGTTTACCATTGTGGCGGCTTCTTCTTCCTTCTCCTCCTCTCCCTCCTGTTCCGGTTGTTGTTCCCCGTCCCTGCTCCCTCCCAACAATACCAAATCATCGCCATCTTCCTCTTCTTCGTTGATGGTTTGTTGTCGGTCAAACAGTGCCGACATTGTTGGGGTATCGCCGCTTGGTCCTTTCTGTTTTTGTTTAAAAAAGTCAGCCAGTCAAAGGCCGATCACAAGAAGGGAAACACTTCACTCTTCATCCATGACCCTGATAAGTAAAGACAACCCTTACCTCTACGATAAAATTCGCCGACTCCTCGCCAACTTCGATGGCACTTGTCGTTGTCTCCGATTCAATTTTTGGCAGAACAGAAGGCGGAACAGAAACAGGTCGCCGTTGCGGTGCAAATTTCGGTGGATTGGAGCTCTGAAGGGCCGAATCGGAGTGTGGCGAATGGGATGGTTGTCGCTGAATTTAATGCAAGTTTCAACTATTACTTCGTTTCAACTTTGACCACTCTAAAGTTAGAGATCAAAAAAGGTATCAAATTCGAATGCGAAGGAAGGGATGGGATGAGGATTGACTGGCGATGCGAGAAAATTTTCGAATGCTATGCTTGAGTAAATTTGAGACGATTTTCGTAAAGTCTTAATCACGTAGAAATGCTTAAACAATTTTTGAAGGATTTCGGTTAAAATTTGAGAAATTTTTCCGAGATCAGAACATTGCGAGTAAATAGTGAAGATTTTCCCTTTTGCTTTCCATCCCGTAAGTCCCTTCCTCCTGTTTCATTTAGTGCTTATAAATTCTAAATACGCCCATATAACTCAATAAATCGCCTACCCACACACAAACTGCTTCTTCCCACGCACCAATTTAGTCCCGAAACCCACCCACAATCGATACAATTTTGTGGGGCTAGACAGCACCAAAAAATGGAACTAAAAAACAGAAGGGAAGAGAAGAAACCTGTTGTTTGGCTGATGAGAATGATGAAAAAGATCCGGGCATGATGTTTGTGCTGTTGGTTTTGTAGTCGACGTTGGTTGTTTTCTCCTTTCCCTCCTTTACGCCAAATATCATTCAATTCAATGGATTAATTTCGCGCAAAAATTGTGCAAAAATCGATGAAGGAAAAATCCATCCATGGCAAATCCATCCTTATTTTACTTCATTCACTATCTAATACGTATGTACATATTTTGAAAACACATCTACAAATTTATGCGGAAAATATTAAATGCAAAATTAATTAAATATGTTACATAAATAGGTACTAGTATACTAACGGGGGGGGGGGGCAAAGTACTAACGGGGGGGGGGGCAAAGTATTAAAGGGGGGGGGGGGGGGGCAAAATCAAAAATTTTCTGTTTTTTTTTCAACATGCAAACCGTCTAAAATGT
>JAQIYK010001027.1:0-11047 GCA_034700465.1 Rotylenchus robustus | reverse complement strand
TTAATTGTTGTCAATTTTGAAAAACAAAAATTCCAAAAATGGTGATTTTTTCAAATTTTTTGATTTTTGGCAATTTTTTGAAATCCCCCCCCCCTTCTGACTCACCATTCCCCCGCCCGAAAACGGGGACGGGGCACAACCCTACATTCAAATCTCATTCCTATACTTTAATTTCTGACTACGTTACATTAAATATTTCCAATTACATTTCCCAACTTTTGATAATTTATGATTTTGGTTAAAGACCAAAAATGGAAGATAGACACAAGCTTATTTTACATGTTGTAAATAAACAAAACTACCGAAAGCACGTTGAATGTTTAATCATCACATTAATTTTTAATTTAACTAAGAGTTTAGTGAATTTATTTTCATTAGCAAAAAGTGAAAAATAAATTGAAGAAAAGGATGAGTACCAACAGCAGCACAACCAACAACACCGACAATGGCATTTCGCTGGTGGAGGCCGACGATGCTGGTGGAGCGGAAGCCGAACTTACAATCAGTTCATTGAGCTCATCGGTGAGCAATGGTACCGGAAGTGCAACGGACACCGAAGGTTGGAAGCATTTTTCGTTGTAGGCATACGTAAAATAGCGGGTGGGAGGGGGGAGGCCGACTGTCGACCAGACATAATTCCTTGTTAGATCCCACTATTCTATTAATCTATTGTATACTTGGCCAAATTTCCCTTTACCTCTCGTACTAATTAAATGGGATAGGTCGGCAGTCACTATTTTATTTATGGTTGTAGGCGCGAGAATTAGTGATAAAGTATTTATTAGGTTAATTTCTAGACAAACAAGATTATCGGGAAGAAATTTGGAAAAAAAACTAGTTTTGTAGAGCATAGTACAGTATGTTTAAGGGAGAGTTGCGCTTTTTATTGTTGAAACCGTATAAAATTTAATGGATAACGGTCTATTGAAGGCGAAGAGATGGAAGGTCGGCGGCGAAAAAGATCGGTTCATGGAAGCGATGGGGGTAGGGACGGAAACCGTAGGGACAGTTTGGTAAGTGCGGCAGAGGGGGAGGAGGAAGAAGGTCAAGTGGAGGGGACTGAAGGAGCGCAAGGGAAATTCGAGGCGGAGGCACGTGGACGGGCCATTTCCAACCTCGTGGTGTTCAGCTGCATTCTGTTCACCGTACCGTTGGCACTCATGTACTTCACATATCGATGTATCTTTGTCGGTAAACTTTCTTATTTCTTAATGGGGTACATTTTTATAAAAGGAATGGTCCCTTAATTTAGGCCATTATCACTTCACACACGATCGCGCCATCCTGTATTCCGGCATTATGGCGGCCGCGGCAGTTTACGTGATTCTAGCACTCTTTGCCTGGATTGCTTACCGGTTCGTTCTTTTGATTATACCCAAACCGGTCAAAGAAACCAGATACACGGGAGTTTGTTATTCTGTTGGAATCTAGTTGCCAAAAAATTAATTAGTTTTTTTAAACTGATCGCCCAACTACCTATCCGTAAACCGGTTAGGCTTTCGTCGTCATAACCAATTGTTTTGGTGTAACTATTTACGAACCGATTTCAGATTGTTTTATCGTGAAATTCAGAAAAGCTTTAGGCCTTATTGGGTTATGATTTTTTAGAACCGAAGCCAACTTTATGTTCAGCCTCTATTGAAAATTTTCAAAAAAATAATCGAATTAATGCAGCGATGTAAAATAAGACATATACATATTAAATTGCAGCGATGAAAACAAGTTGGCTCAGCAAGTGGAAGCAGTGAGCGAAGAGAGCAAAAAGACGGAATAAGACAATGGCTCATCGGACTACTAAGCGCATTGTACAGCAGAAAAGAGCTCTATTTCCTTTTTCTACCTGAACTGTCATTTGCACATAGTACATCCATGGTGTTGTGGGATTTTACTATAATCCATTTCATTGAACACAAAAAGTTAATTTTCGACTTTTTTGTATTTTAATTTTTAATTTTCCATGACTCATGATCTATACTCTTTTGCCCTCGCCCTATTTTTGTAAGTCCTCTCTCATAAGGCCTTTCCCGATGTTGATGACCGAGCTAGAGAACAATCACTTCAATTTTACATTTATTCAAATCCAAAATAATTTTGTGAACATTGCTCTAGGAATGGCTAGAGAAGATTCATTAGCATAAAGTTTGTAAATAAGCACGCCATTGGCCATTAAATTGTTCCGATTGAGCACATAAAGTTATTTATTTAATTCGTTTGACATTTCTTCAAATATTCATTAATCGATTTTAGCGTTAATAGTTTGAATACGCAGTGCTAAATTTTTGCGGATGGACGACGTAATTCCAAATTTGCGAGATCCGGCGGTGAAGAGTCGGGTGAAGAGTTTGTTTGCATACAGTTTCCTCATTTTGTTCGTCCCGCTTGGCTCCATGTTCCTGTTGAAGTACTTCTTATTTGAAAGTAAGTTCTAATTTAATTAATGACCAGTTTTGCAGAAATTTTCTCAAAATATTAGGGTTTAAAAAATAAATTCCCTCCCTTTAAAAACTCACCTCCTCTTTCGACGGAGTGTTAGACTATTCGACGGGGTGTTAGCGTGTTAGACAATATCCATGAGGAGGAATTGGTGTATGTATTTTTAGGCGAAAATTCAGTTCTTATGTTTGTATACTATTATTTAGCCATTATGGGTTATCAGAGCCGTGACTCGATGCTCTTTTCGGCCATTGCCGCCGTTGTGCTCGTCCATGTGGTGCTCATCTTCTGGATCCGGACAGCGTGGGATGAGGGAAAGCCGGCTGGCAAACAAGATTGATTGATTTATTCATAAGTTCCATGACCGTGCAGTGCTGCTGCTTTCCAAAATTTTGATCCGATTCACTTTATTTCATTGCCAATTTGTGTTGTAGGAAATATACAAACGATCTTACAAATGCAAATGTAATAATTTGGCTAAATGAATGAATGTACATAAACTTGAGATTGGATTTGGACACATGAATGAATTTTATAGCAAAATTGTTTATTGATAAAACAATTTTTTTTTTCATATATCTTATTAATGTCAATTAAAATTAATACTAATTATTGAAAAGACAAATGGCGGATAAATCTTCGACTGGTGGGGTCATCGGTATGTGTGTTCAATAAAAATAATAGTTTGTTCGGTTTTAAAATTTTTCCTATCTAATTTTTCCAAGCTGTACGAGGTCACATTTTATTTAAAAACATAAGTAGATCGCGATTTTCAAAAAGAAAAATGGTCGAACAAGTGTTAAATTTTTAGTTTTGTTAAAATAGTTTTTTTGTTAAAATAATATTTACGTTTATTAGCTCCGAAGGCAGCCAGTCGGAGGGTCGAAGAAGCGTCGGGTTCTACATACGAAAAAGAAGACGAATTTGGGGCGCGTGACTACCGGGCTGAGGTCCAATTGAAGAAGGACCACAAGTCGCGTCCGCTTTGGGTTGCTCCGGACGGGCACATTTTTCTGGAATCTTTTTCTCCAGTCTACAAACACGCCGCTGATTTTCTTATTGCAATTGCTGAGGTAAGGAATATAAAATAGTTTTGGGATGGTAGTTGGGCGAAAAGCTCAATGTTAATAATTTCCTACTGAAAAATGGATATAAAAAGTTATACCTGGTAAAAGGAAAGTAAATTCCATTAAAAATTCGAGATAAAATAAAACTTTTAGCCGATTTGCCGGCCTGAGCATATCCACGAGTACCAATTGACGGCGTATTCTCTTTATGCAGCTGTGTCTATTGGCCTTCAGACGGGGGATATCATCGAGTATCTGGACAGACTTTGTAAACATTCACTGCCCAAGGGAATCAAGCAGTTCATAGAAGTTGGAATTAGAACCCTTTTCAACTCGCAACAAAAAAATTCGGTAATTATTTTTAGGTATGTACGCTAAGTTATGGGAAAGTTAAGCTGGTGCTGAAGAAGAACGCATACTTTGTCGAGTCCCGCCATTCGGACATCATCCAACGGTTGCTCAAGGATAAAGTTATCCAGGATTGTTTGGTTGATGAAGGCAAGACAGCAGGTACTGAAACAGTCGGAAGTCAAACAGTTTTGAGCGAAAAAAGTCAAATCGAGTTCCCCAGCCAAACATTGTCCAAAACGAACAGTGACAAAGCGGAAGGTGACGAAAAGGCGGAAGGGAAGGACGTGCCAGAAGACATTGACAAATTCTTTGAAAAATTGACGGGCGATCAGGAGGAGGAGGACACTGAGGCGATGCGCAATTTGGAAGTTCTAACGTTCGAGGGTAAACTTTTCGTATTAAAAAGTTTAACTGATTCAGAACAGTTTTCAGTTCGGCAAGAAAGTATTGAAACGGTGCAGAAACGATGCATCGAGCTGGAATACCCATTACTTGCCGAGTACGATTTCCGGAATGACTCGCATAACCCAAATTTGAACATAGATCTAAAACCGACCACAACACTCAGGTAAATAGAACGAAATTTACATTGTTAACATTTAAATTTTCGGGTAATTTTTCGTAGTATTTTAGGCCCTACCAGGAGAAAAGCTTACGAAAAATGTTCGGGAACAGTCGAGCCCGCTCCGGGGTGATTGTGCTGCCTTGTGGTGCTGGGAAAACATTGGTTGGAGTCACAGCAGCCGCCACAATCAACAAACGATGTTTGGTGCTGGCAACCAGTAATGTGTCTGTGGAACAATGGCGATCGCAATTTAAAGTTACTTTTTTTGATAAAATTGAATTGAAATTGTTTTTACTTCCAGCTCTGGTCCACAATTCAAGACGCTCAAATCATTCGTTTTACACGCGACGCGCGTGATCAGACTCCATCCGGGAATGAAGCGGGCAAACCGACGGTGTGCATCAGCTCCTACTCAATGGTGGCATACACTGGCAAACGCACTTACATGGCGGAGGAAGCAATGCGCTACATTGAGAGCTTGGAATGGGGACTTCTCCTTTTGGATGGTTGGATTTTTAATTAATATTTTGTCAATTTATTACCTAAAACCTTTTAGAAGTGCACACCATTCCAGCAAAGATGTTCCGTCGTGTTTTAACCATTGTACGCGCTCATTGCAAGCTTGGACTGACTGCCACATTGGTACGCGAGGATGATAAAATCACTGATTTGAACTTCTTGATCGGACCAAAAATTTACGAAGCCAATTGGATGGAGCTGCAGAAGGCTGGACATATAGCCAAAGTGCAATGTGCAGAGGCAAATATTTACAAAAAATTTGGAAAAATAAAACAACTACTGTAATTGTAAGTTCAGGTATGGTGTCCGATGACTGCAGAGTTCTTTGACTATTATCTAAAGTCGAACATCAACCGGAAGCTTCTATTGGCCGTGATGAACCCAAACAAGTACCGTGTGTGCCAATACCTCATTCGATTCCACGAACGTCGCAATGACAAAGTATTGGGTCTTATTGGATTGAATAATTAATTTGTGGTTTTCACCACAGATCATTGTGTTTTCGGACAATGTGTTTGCGCTGAAGAAGTTTGCTGTCCAAATGAACAAACCATATCTGTTTGGCCAAACATCGCAGGCCGAGCGCATGAAAATTTTGCAAAATTTCCAATACAATCCAAAAGTGAACACAATTTTTGTGTCCAAGGTTAGTTGCCCAAAAATTGATTCTTCAATTTGAAAAAAACAATAGGTGGCGGATACCTCGTTTGATTTGCCGGAAGCCAATGTGCTTATCCAAATCAGTGCTCACGGCGGTTCCAGAAGACAAGAAGCGCAAAGGCTGGGACGAATTTTGCGCGCCAAAAAATACAGCACCGATGCATTCAACGCTTATTTCTATTCGTTGGTGTCGCAGGACACGGTGGAGATGAACTACTCGCGCAAGAGACAACGTTTCCTAGTAAATCAGGGCTACGCTTACAAGGTTTGCCAATAAAATGATGACAAAAACTTTCTTTGTTAAGATTCTTAAATTGAAAATTTTATTGATTATCTCGTGTTTAATACCTCGTAAATAACATTTTTGTTCATAAAGATCCGAATTTTCATTATTTTTCCAGAAATAAAACAATAACCCCATAAATAAAAAATGTTTTCCAGATCCATAATACCCACCCCTGTGCCCTATGATCAAATTTTTGCACCAAAACCATTTCTTTTATAATTGATTTTTATTTGCGCTCCTCAATAGGTGGTTTGTGATTTTCCGGACATGGCCAAGGAGATGCTGGATTTTGGCAGCAAGGACGAACAATTGAAGCTGTTAAGTCAAGTGTTGCAAGCATCCGATGCGGACACATTGGAGGAGGAGACCAAGGAAGAAACCTTGGACGGCGTCCCATCGAGAGTATGAGTGTTTAGATTTTGATTTTTGTAAATCTAACTTTAGGCAGTCCGAAGGGAAGCGGACATGGCAGCATTCTCAGGTGCAAATGCAATCAGTTACACGGTAATGCAAAAAGGAGGAGCGGGGAAGAGAAACGCGGAGGAACGACATCCGCTCTTCAAACGGTTTCGAAAATGATAAACAGCAGAGCTTATTATTATATTATGTAAAAATTATTTTTCAAAATGAAGAACAATTGATAAAAATTAAAAACAACAATAACAACAGAGAGGAAAAGATTTGAAATTTTCAACAAAGTTTTTTCCCATTTGCTTGATCGATTGTCGGGACAACAACAAAGTCTTGCTTGAAAGCGAATTCGCGTACGTATCCATCGTCCTTCATGGGGCAGGATTCGGAGCACGTATAAACTAACAGGGTGGCCCAGTCCAAGCTTTGTTCGATCGTGTCCAGCTCCATCAGCGCCACAAGATGGGGCATCAGCTGAAACTCGAAATGCCGCTTCGCTCCGCAGAGCTCGCAGTCGGGTATCGCGCCGGGTCGCGGCGAGTGATCTGTGGCAAGAAGTGGTGCGGCTCCCCGCCGGTAGCGCAAAATTTGTTCAGGGTAACGGTCCAGCGCCGCCTTGAAATGAATGTAGCAGAAGTCTGTCCTGCTTTCTTCCAACCCCTCCAAGTCTCGGCCAGTCACTCCATTTTCGACAGCCACTTTCTTAACAGTATAATGTAGTGAATTTTAATTTCACTTTAATCCATATTTTCTTTTTATTCCGGTAATATCAATTTATATTTTGTTAATAATATAATGCCAAATAAGATTGCGTTGGTTTTTCTTTGAAAATTCATTACTACCAAAATGTTTCTCTAATTTTCCAAAATTGCATCGAAAACCAAAAAATATCAAATTTTCAAAAGGAAGTTAACCTGGTATTCGTCGATTTTTTGTCGGTCCTCCTCTTTCAACGACACTTCCCCGTCCAACTCCTGCCCCTCCTCACTACCACTTTCATCCTCCGATTCTTCGTCACTTCCATCCTCTTCCGAGCAAAGCTCCATCCCGTACTCCCGGAAGCTGAACCCATACTTGGCTCGTTGCTCTGCCTTGTCGATGCAAGTAATTGCTTGACTTGTTGAATCTGTAACCAAAGGGCAAATACATATTAAAGAGGCAAATTTTATTTTTTTTCAATGTTTTTCCCATTTTGCTATTTTATACCATGACTAGGGGTGTCTTTCAAGGGTTTTTCTGCTTGCGGAGACGCACATTGGTTCTTGTGTAGGCTGTTCCAATCCTAAAATTATGTAAGTGTGTTGAACCCTTCGCTCGCTTTTCGTAGTACAATTATTTGGTGTTCCCGTGAGCAATACCATCGCTTCGCACATCGAGCACACCGTTTTGTTGCATGGCAGCCGCAGACCATGCACAGCCGAGCATACGTGTCGGGGTCGAAGAAGGGGTCGCACACTTCTCCAACCGTCACCGGGTTAAGCGCCTCGGCAGAGCTGTAGAAAGAATTTTCGCGAGGGAGTTGACATCGGAAGACAGCGAAGTTGGAGGCGTCATTTGCCTGCAAATGTACTCGTTAAAAATCCAACAATCCTTTTACCAGTATTAGATGTATACAACTTAAACAATGTTTAATCTCTTATAAATTTTGCTATTTAAGTCCCTTTTCGAAATTAAGAATACGAATAAGCTGATCTTTACATAAGTTAAATATATGTTTTATTTTGACATCTAAACAAATGTTGAAATTCTTAAATTGGATCATTATTGAAAATTATAGAATGGATTTTCAATGAAATTTCATCAAAAATAAAAAATAAAGTGTGGACCTAAATTGAATAAATGCCGGTGTTTTATATTAAAATTGCACGCTCTCCCTGATTTATTCCTAACAAAATATATACCTTTGCGCACTCGCCCTTACGACAAACGAACACATAAAGGACGCGATGAAAAGCGTGGACCGGCTTGTCAGGGCAATACAATTGGAGCAAGAAGGCCATTGGAGCATCACAAACCTGTATCAGGGACGGATCTAGGGGGGCACGTACCCATGGCCAAAAAATAAAAAAGGGGAGAATTTTTCTGAGAAAATTAAATTTTCTTAACAAAAGTACTTAAATTATTCAAACAAAAAAATTCCCGGCGCGGCCCGATATTTTTTAGGGGATGGGGTCGGCCAGCATGGGTACCCCCATAGCAAAATTCTGGATCCGCCCCTGACCTGTATAATACAATTACAATCTGCGAATGTATTTGGAACGGTTTGTTACACGTTAAAAAATCTATGACAACATGTTGTTGTACAACAATGTCTATTAGGATAATGAATTTTTTCAACAGTTGGTGGGCATAAAGATATAATATATACAATCCAAGCCTAAAAATAGTTAAAAATAAAGAAAAAATTCATCGGCCGACTTTTTGGACCAGTTATAAAATAAGTCATTCGCAAGATAACGACTTATCATTTCCCCTCCAAAAGTTATTCTGCACCAATCACCGGGTTTTCTTTTCGAGATTATCATAAACCCGACAATTGTCCCGATTTCTGCTAAACTAAAATGTCAAAACCTGACAGGCGAGCTCTGAAACAGCTGGAAGATTCGCAGGATTGAGCCAGGCCGGATGCCCTCCACACTTGCCCAGTGGAAGATAATGGCGTTCGAGTGAGAAAAGTTGTGAAGCTTCGATGGGAAGGGCAATGCCCAAATGGGTGAGAGCTGAGGAACAAGAGGTCATTTTGCATCCAAATCTTTAAAGCGAAAAGGAAATAAAAAGCCTAAATTGACTATTTATAACACAGATGACAAATCATGGAAATAGCGGCCATATTTATTTTTGACATTGGTATAATGGTTGCGTATATGTATTCAAATTTCAAATGCGGAATGGAAATTTTTGTGTTTGTTTCCTGAGCTGCTGGTGATTGCACTGTTTATAGATAAAAAACGTCTTCCGCTGCTGTTTCCAGTATTGTAAAAATAAACGAACATGTTATAATATAAATAATAAATGAACAGTAAAGTTGTGAAAAACATCAAAATTTTTGGAAAAATGCAATTTTTAAATCGGGTTTCGAGGCTCATATTCGGATTCCAGTAAAATTTTAGCTACCCAGGTACCAGAGTTATTATACTATAAAGTTGAATGAATTAAGGTTTTTGAATTTTAAAATAAGCAAAATTTATTGAAAAACAAAAAAAAATTGAAAAAATTCAACAATTTTTGCGCCTGGGTGGGTGTGCCCACCTGCGTTGATAACAATAAAAAAATTTTAATTTCCAGAGAGAACCAAAGTGAGTGTATGTGTGTGCAATGCAACGACAATTTTAACCAAATTTACGAAAATAACAAACCAACCTCTCATAAGTTTTATCATTTGAGGCCGACAGAGTGCGAATGTGATAATCCAAGCAATAATAAATATGCATATACAATATGCGAATAACGGTGATCACAAGAGTCAATACGGTACAACAAATGAGGGCATATCATCCCTACCACACAATACAATAACACAATGACTAGGTGAGACACAAACGAAAACAATAGAACAATACACTGATTGATTCAGCAACCCCATCCATCTGTCGTGCGCCGGAATTGTTACTAATCATTTGATCCTTCGGCTGGCGCATCACCCATCTGAGACACTCCCATCAGTTCCGAAGGCATCTTCTCAATCTTGGTGATCTCGTCCATGGCCATGCTTCCAATTTGCACCGCCGTCTTGAACTGCTCCTCGAAGTTGTCCCGGGTCTCCTTCGTTGTCGGGTTCAGAATCACCACTGAGAACTCATAGTGTTTGTTGATGCGCAAAATGGCTCCAAAACTGTTCTGAAAAATAGCAATTTTATTTTAAACGATATTTAATTTCAACCATTTCGGGTCGCAGATAGCGCGGTGCAGAGAAGATAGTGGCCAGATGTTGTCGAGCGAAGAAGCCAAATCCATTTCCAAGTGCCTGTGTGTATATTGTATGAATGTATTGTATAAGTACAAATTCTAATTCTCTTCCTCCAGTGATATTCAGCGATAATTGTTAAGTGGAGAAAAGGAAATTCTAATCCGAAAAATACATGCCTAATACTTCGTCTTTCCCACTTTTTTTCCACACACGAAGAACACATAGGGCGGATCCAGGATAGAGGGGGGGGTACGTGCCCTGGTACCCCGCCCCTGATATTCAAATATGCGGAAAAATTCTAAATTCCCAATATCGATTTTTCTTCGATTTCTGATAACCTGGTGAGCTCGAACAATCATATCAATCTTCAGCTTTTTGCACAGTTTGATAACGGCGTCGGATCCGAAGAACACACTGCACTCGCGAACATCATTTTGAATAAAATCTTTCGTGTTTGACTAAAAGCACAAACTTTTCTCGATGTTTACAAGTGCGAAGTGCCTAAATAACATACCCTGGGGTCCGCCCACAGTAGATCCAAAGCCAATCCGCCGTCAGCCGGCACTTTCGTCGGAAGTCGCATCTACAAAAAATACATTAGATGCCTATATCTAATAACAAAATTAATAATCCAACCTTACGCAATTGGTTCAATGACTTCAATTCGGGTGAGATTCCTCCTGAACCGATTCAGAAATACTAATTTAACATTCAATCTGACATAAAAATCTTGCTAAATGCAATCTCGCATACCGATCTAATTGTAGTAAGCAGTGATGTCAACTCGTACTACGAACTCGTACTCGTACGTACTCGTACTACGAGGTACGAGCAAAAATTTTTGAAGG
>JAQIYK010001026.1:0-11048 GCA_034700465.1 Rotylenchus robustus | reverse complement strand
AAGTCATAGATAAGATCAATGATTTGACAAAATCTGACGTCAGATTCGGATTCTACGCCCTTGGAAACCACCGTATGTCAATTTTCAGCCAACTCGAAAAAGGAAAATTTGGTGTTTTCTAAAAGGGGGCCACAAAAATTACCGAAAAAAGCCATAGCAACAAAAATGTAAAAATTTTATAAGAAAAAAAAATTAAATTACGAATCAATAATAATTTTTTGATATACCTAAAATGATGCAAAAGGATTATTATTTTGGAAAAAAATTAAATAATATTGATTAAATACAAATATTTAGGATATTTTGCAGATATCAATATCCAAAATTAGCTATCTAATTAATGTTCAATAGTTAAAAACCAATTAATAGTTAATTTTTATTATGTTGAAATAAATATATAAGTAAAAAATGTCTTTTTTAAATATTTAATTTATTTTATATTGTAATCTTATATAAATGTTTTATAATTATATTTAAATATATTTGTATTTTTAAAGTGAATTTTATCTTTTCCAGAGAACTTTATGGGCAAAAGAATGTAATTTGCAAGAATATCGTCGGATTTCTGAGTGCTTGGAAGAATTCGCTGAACAATGGCGGACAACAATTCGATGCTGATTCGGATGAATGTTCGATGCTGAACAGTTGCGCGAAATATATTTGGGAATATGAAAAGAAACAATGAAAAAGAACACAATATACTGTATTTTCTTTAGTTTTAAGGTTTTAACTAGAGTTGTGCCCCGTCCCCGTTTTCGGGGCGGGAAGGGGGATGGTGAGTTGGTGAGCCAGAAGGGCCGCGAGGACAGGGAATTCGATTCCCCGCCATCCGTTCCCCGCCCCCGTCCCCGGTTTTTTTTTGGCACGGGAGGGGATTCCCAGGGTAATTTCAAAAATTGCCAAAAATCGAACAAAAAAATTGAAAAAATCCAGCATTTTTGAGATTTTTATTTTTCAAAAGTGACATAATTAAACATTTTCTGCGATGCTAAAGGCCAAAAATGTACAAAAAATTCTATTTTTAGACAATGGTCAAAATTTCCTTCAAAAATGAAAAATTTTGCCAATTCCCCGGGTTCCCCGCCGCCCATTCCCCGTTAGGTGAAAAGGGGCCGGCCCGGGCTGGGCCGGCCCGTGCCAAAGCAAGGAGAAAAAAATAAAAAAGGAAAGAAAAAAATAAAAGAAATCAAAGAAAGAGAATCAAAAAATTAAAGATAGTAAAAATTTCTGGCATGATTTAATTTTTATAGTAGTTAAATATTAGTTTAATAATTGGCTAATAATGTGAAAATAATTTCAAAAAAATTTATAACCGAAATATTTCCATTTTTTGCGAAATTTTTTAAAATTATAAGTAAAAATTTTTAAAACTAATAAAAAGGGCCGAAAAGCCGGGCCGGGCCGGCAAAAATCCGGCCCGTTTTCACCTCTGAGCAGTACGTGCCTGGTTCCTCTTTGGTTTTGAAAAAAGTGGATACAAACGGTAAAAGTACCGTATAAGGTATAGGAATTTACCTAAAAGTGATACAAAAGGCAAGTACCAAACGTTTATTTGTTTATTATTCCGTTTGGTGTCAACCCAACTCACCGTCACCCCAACTCACCGACACATCCAACTTTTATTTTTCCATTTCCCATCAACTTCAAATGATGATGACCTCTCCTTTTTTCCTCTCATGTTTTCCTTTTTCATGTTTAATTTTTCTTTTTTAATTCCTCTTTCATGTTTAAGCGGTAAAAAGTTATAAAAAAACATAATGTTGTCTTAAAAAACTACATTATGTCACTTCCCGGCTGATTAATGCCACTTTACAGTCTAACTATGTCCACTTCCCGGCTGATTAATTTACTTTTTGTCATTGTTTCATAATTTATTTTTTAAATTCATATTTTGCATTCGTTTTCATTGTTTCATATTTTGCATTCGGTTGTTGTTATTTTTTAAAATTTTATCATTTGGTGTCGGTAAGTTGGGCTCTCGATGAGTTGGGTTGTCGATGAGTTGGGTTTCGGTGAGTTGGGGGAGACTCATTCCGTTTATCGAATTTAAGTTTATTTATTTTTAAGGACTCGCATATGTAGCTCCTTGTTCATCGGTGTCAAATAATTCCCTTCCCTCAACATCGAAATCTGGTAATTAGTTAGTTATTGCCAAACTATTTAGTAGTTAATCGATTTTTAAGACTTCGCTGAGAAAACATACGCTTCAAACGATCAAATGAAACTGGCCGTCAAACGAACTGCTGTAATTGCTTTAAATGCCGAAGGTCTATTCTTTTTTTGTTGCTATTTAACCAAAAAATTCACATTTTTTAGAAAAAAGCGTGAAGAAAAAAAAACCCATTGATTTCTTTTCACCTTTCGACAACAACAAGGAAAACATAGATAAAGAGGACGCTTCCTTATCTATTAACGAATTTCCGAGACCAACATCCGAAACAGAACTTCCGGAAAACTTCACCAATAATGATTTCTGGAGAGATCTTAAATTAGATCCAAAACTGAGAAGTGGCAAAAGCGGGGAGTGGGTGAAGGTTTGGTAATGTTTTTAACATTTTCCAAAACGATTGATTTAAGGGCCAAGATGAGAAATTAACAATTGATGGTCTGTTTTGTTTGCGCGATGGGGAATGGCTCAACGCAGATATAATCGATGCCTACTTGGATCATATTTGCAAAACATCCGCACATGCTAAATTTATCCCGACATATGCGATTTTAAGCTATGAAAGAAAAAAGAAAATACCCTCCGAGTGGTATTGGCAGTTAGATACAAGGAACATCGTTTTCGCACCAGCGCATCTAAACAGCAACCATTGGGCCATGGCCATTGTGGACATTTCACGCCGGCAGCTTACTCTCATGGATTCAATGAACCATGATTATACTTCTACTGCTAAGAAAGAGTTCATGGAGACAATAATGTATGTTTCCAACCCGTAATCCAATTTTACTCAAAAATTAAGGAAAATTTTATTTGATGTGGCAAAACAGCAAAATGTTGACATAGGCGAATACGGTGCGTGGGAGAAAAAAGAAGAGTTGACAGTCCCTCAACAAAACAATGGTATCGATTGTGGAATTTTTGCCCTTATGTATGCAAAGTACGCGTTGGAAAAACGCGAGTTCGACTTCGAACAACGGCACATTCCCTACTTCAGAAGACGCATTTGTCATGATATCATATCCATTATCAAAGCTGTGCAATGAAATGATCACTTGTTTCTGCTTCCATTTTCACATTTCTTCTGCCTTAATTATATTTTAGCTACTCTGCGTGTTGTGATTTGCCAATTTTGCATTGTATCGGTCCGGTTTTTACATTGTTTTAAATGTTTTGATTGCAATTCCTCTGCACTTAACAGAAAAATGCCAAATAAAATACCAATTTATTTTTAACGAAATTGGCTGATAGACGCTCAAATATTTTGTTTGTTTAATACCTGTTCCGGTTTGCTTAGTAATGGTGAAATTGGAAGTGTGTCTTGCTATGTTTGACTGAAATCTTCGCGTGTAGAGATAACGCAGAGAATGCCACAAAAGAAGTCCCAGTGCGTATATGCTAAGCCACAACACGAGTGCGATTCCGAAAGGGTACTCCATGTTTCAATTTTGGCACTGTTTATGCCAGTGATTCGCGCAACTTCTGGATTAAAGGGATCCAGATTATATTTTTCATTAATTAACAATTTGTACCTTTGTTCGTTAATTTGGCGGCGGCGTCACCACCGAAGCCTTTGTCGACGACAATGCGAACGGAGCGTGAAGAGACGAGTTATGCCCGATGAGAACTATCCGTTCTCGTCAAGGTTGTCGAGAAGGAAGAGCAGGAAAATGCGAAGCGACGCCAAGTTGGACGGACGGGCAAGTTGGTGAGTGTAGGAAAAGATGGGAAAATTGAAGCTGAAATAGGGGAAAACCAGGGGAGGTGGGGACAGGAGTTATCAACAAATTCATACTTATGGTGCAAACATTTTTTGTTTTGAGTAACATAACTTAAACACATGTTCTAATCGTGTAATATTGTAGAATGTATGTACATTTAGTTCGGTACGCCCCATCTCCCGGCGAGAAAAACAGTAATAAATCAAAATTTATTTATTTATAGACAAAAAAATCAATCGCAAAATAGGTATGTGAATTGACAATTGACTTCCTCAGCCGGAATCATACCCAGAGGGGAAAATATATGGGTGTGGAATTTTTGAAATATATATGGGTGTGGAATTATTTTTATTTAAATATTATTATAAACAAAATAAATATAAAAAAATATTTATATTTTTTAGCTTAGGTCCATACCACACCACGAAAAAAAAATCCATAAAATTTTCTAATCAATTTGAAATCGTTTCAAAGAAAATCAAATTCAAAAAAAAATATTTTCAATTTTTTCTGCCATTTTTTATGAGTCCACTTCGCCGTGAGATGTCCTGCCGGGAGATGACCGGCCGGGTGAAGGGCTTCGATATAGTTTTGTTTTTTATCTTTGAATTTAATAATAACAAAAAATAATGAGTAAACTTCGCGATCGCCGATAGAAGGGCGGTGATAAATGATAAACATATATATATAGTAGTCGTGGGAATAATACATCGCCCACCATGTTGTTCGTGGGCGATGTGCGTTGTACGTCTTCGGCGGGAACATCTTCGTCATTCACCGAGCAATCATTTTATTATTTGGATACTCACTGAAAAGGAACGGAACGGACCAGTGTTGCACGTCGGGAAATTTCGGCTCCGGCTTTTTCAAATTTCGGCTCCGGGCTCCGGCTTTTTCAAATTTCGGCTCCGGGCTCCGGCTTTTTTCAAATTTCGACTCCGGGCTCCGGCTTTTTCAAATTTTGGCTCCGGAGCCGCTTTTATGGGGAAATTTTCTCAAAAATTCTATTTTTGGGTTGTAATTACAATTTTCAGATAAAAAACATTTTTTAGACGATTTTTGAGCGAAAAATGCATTTTTGGGCTATTTTTGAGCCAAAAAATCACTTCAAAAAATAAATATATTTAACTTTCCGGAGTCGGTTCCGGGCTCGAAATTTTTGGCTCCGGCTCCGGCTTTTTCAAATTTCGGTTCCAGCTCCGGAGCCGGTGCAACACGGGAACGGACTACGACAAAAGCAATGGGGCAATGGAAAGGAAATTGAGTAAGTGGAGGAGACGGAGAAAGGCGAACGAAGGGAGGAATGGGCGAATGAATGGGACAGGGACAGGACATCGTTGTTCGCCAAATAATTTCCCAACAGAGGGGTGGCAATCAGCCCACCCTCCTCTCCCCTCCCCTTTCTCCAACATCTGTCTGCTGATCTTCTTCCCTAAAATCGGACAAACAGTTCCCTCAATAAAATTTGAAGGTGTGGCCCCAGAAAGGATAAAAGGTTATGCAAATTCCTCTCATCGATGTCCTATTAAATTCCTTCGCGTGATATCATATATATTTATAAAATAGTTGTGCTTTTCCCGTTGATTTTCTGTTCCAAAATGTGTGTTTTCTGTTTCCATCCATCATAAAATGAACAACATGTTAAACAAGTCCAACCCGTTCCGTCCCCAGCAAAAAATAATCGACTTATTGACAATGTTTTTTGGGAACAGATTGAGAGCGGAAAAACGTTGGTCCCCATCTTCATCCGTCCATCTGTCCTTCTCTCATTTTCTCTCGCGTTCGCCTTCTCCCTCTCCTCTCCCTCCTGCTTCTGCTCCTCGCCCTTCTCCCTCTTCTTTCTCTGCTTCTCTGTGCTCTCCTCCTCGCCCTTCTCCCGCTTCTTTCTCTGCTTCTCTGTGCTCTCCACCTCCTTCGCGCTCTCTCCCCCCTCTTCCGCCGGTCGATCCTTCCGATGATGTTCCGTTTTCGTACTGTTCCTCCCGGTCATCCTCCTCCTCCCCATCCGTTGATCTCCTCACCATCACCACATTGTTTTCCATGGCGATATGTCCCATTTGTTCATACAAATCGTCCTCCGCCGATGCTTTTTGAGAGCGAATCTGTGCCAGAAGGACGACGACGAACAGAACACTCATCAGGGGAAGTGCCAGGGTCTGAAGGGGGGGGGAAGGAGGGTCGCATTCGCAAATGATAGAACCTGTTGTCCCCCACCCACCCACAACCACCCAACCTGACATTCGCTCCACATCGCCCTCCTGAACATATTTTCCGCCCATCCTCCTCCTCTTTCGTCTCCTCCCCCTTCTTTTCCTTGTTCTGCTTTCGTTGATTTTCCTTCACCAAATGCACTGCCAACTGCGTGGAGAAAGGACCGGTCCAACAAGGTGTTGGCCAGGAACAGAAGCACCACAAAGGCCGCCGAGGGCAATGCCTGTTCGGTGGCAAACACCTGTTCATGGACGAGCGAATTGCGACGTGCCAATTCTCGTCTGGTCTGACAATGAAAATAATCTGGAAATTGGGCCAAAAAAGGAGAAAAGAAAAAAAGATTGCCATTGGGTCGCAGTGGGAGTGGTAGGTGAGAATGGAGAAGATGGCCAACACAAATGTTTGCATGCCGAGCAGGGCGAAGAACAGCGGACGGATTTGGGTGGGGGACGGGGTGAGCGGGGCGCAGTGGGGAGAACGGGGGGCGGGGTGGGGCAGGAACATCGGAGATGCAGATGGGACATGGAGGGGATAGTCATCGGTGGAGTGGTGGGAGGGGGAGGGAGGGAGAGCGGCGAAGGCGGACAGTAGCCACTGCAAGGAAATGGAATGGATATGGGAGTGGGAAAAGAAGAAGAAGATCCACCTGAAGAATGGCCAGGAACAGGGCGATGGCACGTTTGGTGCGTCTGCTGCGGATCAGCAACAGAGAGCCGGCAAGGCGTTCCACCGCAAGACAAGCGCCGGCGGAGAGGGCGCAGAACAGCGAAACATTGAAGAGAATGCGGGTCACTGGTCACAGATGGAAGAAAGGGAGAAAAAGTAAAGAGAAATGTATGAAATGAGTAACGGACTGAGACAGTCGACGAGCGAAAAGGACAGCCAGTAGCAGTGAGTTGCCGGGGAACGGAGCAGCGGGACGTGCAGGTGGTAGAGGGAGGAGAGCAGAACACCTTGGGGAAGTGGGAGGGAAGGTGAAGGGGAGGGGAAGTGAACCAAGCCAAAAAGGAAGGACAGTACCGACATTGGCGAGGAGCAGGGCGATGCACAGGTTGAGGATCAGCAGCAGAGGGCCATGGGGCAGGGGAATCGGAGAGCGAGTGGACAGATGGAGCATGCCGAAGGCGAGAGAGACCAGAGAGAGAAGGGAGGCGAGGGACTGGGCGAGGAAGAGCAGACGGAGGGAGGGAGAGTGGGAGTAGAGGAGCAGGACGAGGGGGCAGACGGAGGAGGACGGGGACAGGGATAGGGATGGAGGGGACGGGGAGGAGGAGGAGGACATGTTGTACTGGAAAAGAAGGGGAGTAAACAGGGGAAGGGAAGACAGTTGGACAATATGCAAATTGGACAGTCAAATGGAGGGGAGGGGGAGAGTAGTTGGAGTTTGGACTGACTGGTGAAAGGCATTAAATCAACATCCTCACTAACCGGACTCTTACCTTTTCTCATTAACCGGAAAATTGCATTTTGGGAGAAATATAAAGGGGAGAGATGGGATAAACGAAAGGTTAGTTTAATTCGCAGAGTGCATTACGTTCGATGGTTGTTTTTGGGCTCGACAGCCAGTCAATCGACCCCCCCCCTTCCTCCATCCTTCCCCACCACATTCTTCCCCTCCCCCCCCCCTCTCTCCCTCTCCTCCCCCATCCATTCTTCTTTTAGTGCCTCCATTACCAATTTGCGCCTCGTAAATGTCACCACCGTTTTCCGGGAGTTTTGGAAAGGAATGAGGAGGAAGCAGAGGAGGAACGAAGGAAAGAAGGAGAGGAGGAAATGGGTCGGCGAATCTGGTGGGATGGCGCCATTGAAAGGTGAAGAGGAGGGGAAAGGGGGAAAAGCTAAAAGGGGAAAGGTATGAATGGGGGGAAGGGGGAGGGAAGAGGAAAATGGGGAGGGGGGGGGGGAGGGGAAAATGGGGAGAGGGAAAGGAAGGGGAAAATGGGGGGGGGGACGGAAGGGGAGGAGAGGGGAAAATGGGGAAGGGGAGGGGAGGGGATGGACTGAATGGGCGGATGGACTGGCTGGCTGATGGAGCGGATCGCCCGTTCACCCCTTCTCTCCCTCCCTCTCCCCTTTCTTCCCGATTAGCTGATCCAATTTTGGATCCAAAAAGGGAAAGGAGCGAAGGGAAGGGTTTGTTTTTGCGACTTTTTATGAAATGGACGGAAAAAGGAAAATAACGAGAAAAGAGTTTGACTCTGCTATAAGCATTTTCTTCTTCAAATTTAAACATCATATGTATGTATCCCCACCCCACCCACCCCATCATGTTCATGTCGTTCGTTCTGTTGTCCATCTCCTCCATCTGTTCCTTCCTTTCCCCTCATCCGCATCTCTCAAAAGTTGGCATTTTGGTGCACCGGCACCACCGTGTCTAGCAGCCACTGGTCCGTCTGCACCCACTTCGCCCCCACTCTCTGTCGTCGCTGCACATGTTTGGCCAATTGCTTCCGACGATCTGTCGGAGAATGGATTGGCCAAAGGAAGGAATGGATAACTTGCCGGAGGGCATAATGTGGTAGAGGATGCGAGATCGAAGGGGCATACGCGAGATCACCGCGTTCAGAGTGCGCTTGTCCTCCCTCTCTTAAGGCAAACAATGTTTAACTCTCTGCTCCTCACTATATTTCTTTTTCTCTCCCTTTTCCTCTATATCTTCTCTATCTTTTCTCCGTTTCTCTGGCTCACTTCTGTCCGCTGGACTCATCGGCCTTTCCCGGTCAAAGTCCACCGCGCGCCGTGCCCTCCCATTGGCTGCTGCCCCCTTCGCCTCCTCCCCATCAATGGGTTCCACGTCCTCTTCGCCCAGTTCCTGCAACACAACCAATGTTAGTCCACCATTCCTGCCCATTTTCAGTTTTGATTATTGTCCAATTCAACCCAAATCCACTGCCCACCTCAAGTGCTGCCTGATAGTCCTTGTCGATGGTCTCCTTCATGTTGTCCGCCAATGCATGAATTTGCTTCTGGATGATGGTCAGCACGGTGGACACCAATGCCAGTCCGATCAGGATCATGATGCCGACCTTAAATGTCAAACCCCATACATTTAGAACAAAATATATATTTAAAACCAGGATGATGTAGTTCGGCTTGGAGGGGATCACATCGCCTGAAGGGATAATCGATGAATGGTCTGGGAAAGAGAAGGGACGAACCGAATCCGATGGTCAGGAAGGAGATGAGCACAAAGTACAGGGACAGACCTGGCAAAACGTACAATCAGACTGAGCCAACACTGTGAGATTCACCATAGTCCCAAGTCTCCTCCCACAGAAGGAACAGATAGGCGCAGAGAAGGATCCAGATGATGGTCACCGCGATCAGAAACCACACTGGGAACTAAGCAAGGGGTTCGAATGGTGATCATCTACTGAACATGATCAGATAGTTCTGATACCTGCAGCAGTTCGTCGTCCGCCTCGTCCGGCTCGGATGGAACCGACTCTCGACTGGCTCCGACCTCCGCCCCGTTCTCCCCACTCTCCGCCACTATTGTCATCTGAATAATTTACCACTTTTCTTTACATTGTGTTGCCTTACCTCCTACCGTACCTTTCGTTCCAACTTTTTGGAGAAGCACCCCAGGGAACGGGCAATTAGTCGCCACAGCACCAGACATATTTTGGCGAACAGTCCACCCAACGTGATCAGGGCGATCAACGCCAACGGAATGCTAATGAGATGGTGGACAGAGAGGTAAGGGCAAAAGGGCGAAGTGGACAGAGAAATAAATACCCGATCAGAGCGTAGATGATAGTCAGGATGCGGCCGGAGGCGGTCACCGGCACAATGTTACCGTATCCCTTTGAAAAGCGGACCAATCAAAAAGAAAAGGGAACGAACAAAAACAAACAATGGTCGTGTAGACTGTCATGGCGAAGTAGATGGACCCCCAAATGGTCCACTTGGTCTGGTTCATCTGGTTCAGATCGGGCACTCCCAGCCGTTCCCTGCAGACAATATACTGTGTTATATTTTCAATTGTATTCGATTTTGACTCTCATCTAACTACAATAAGCAACACAACCTGTACTGATCCAGCGTAGCCACCGTGTGGTTGTACGCCTGCAGTGGAGTCATCGACTTGATGGTGTTCAGTCGGAACGCGGTGTCCTTCGTTGGGAGAGGTGGAGAACAAGGGTTAGAAGGAAAGAACAACCGACTTCGAGCAGTTTCTGACGTTGCTGCTTCAACTGATCCAGCTCGTACTTCTCGTTCGGTCCCTCGATGAGCATGAATATCAATGCACCGATAACGGTGTACACCAGCAACACCAGCACAGGCACCTGGTCGGAGTCATTTTGAGGTTGGACTGTAATTGGTTAGACTCACGAAGGACTTGAAGCCGTGCTTGAACCGTGTCATCAGGATCTGGGCCTTGCCGGCGATCATCATTGTTGTGGGTTGGCCTGCTGGTCGCCCGGCAGGGACACCCCTTTTATGAAGACAAAGCCAACAGAGAGGGAAAGGGGGAGGGATTTGGGGATGGAGGAGAGTGAAGAGGAGGAGGACAGGGAGGGAGAAGGGAGTACAGCTGGTGAAGAAGCCGAATATGAATCTGAACCAGGGATGGATGGCACATGGGTAAGTGGGTGAGTCGGGAACATCGGCGGACCGGCAATCGAAATCCCACCGGGGATATCTTTCCCTTTTGGGATTTATTGTTGGACCACTTTCTTCCTCCTCCTTCTAATTATTTAATTTGGTTTTTATGTTTTTCAATTAATTGGGCACTCACCCAAAAGTACCTTTTGGCCTAATTTTGGATAAGCCAATTGAGTGGATGGGGCGAGAAAGGTAGGGAAAGGGAAGAAGAAGACCAACTGTCCCCTTTTGATTGACTCAATTAGTCCCGGAGAGGAGGGAAATGGATTGGGAAGGGATGCCGGGGAAGGAGGGGAAGAGGAGGAGGGGAAGAGGAGGAGCGGGGAGGAGAAAAGGGCGGAAAG
>JAQIYK010001025.1:0-11051 GCA_034700465.1 Rotylenchus robustus | reverse complement strand
AAGTAAAACAATAAAAATAAATGATGGAATAAAAATAAAAATAAATAAATAAAATAAAGAAAAATTTAGTTAGAAAAATAAAAGAAAAAATAAGACAAAAAAATCAATGGAGAGGAGCCAAAAATTTGCCGACGGATTGATTGTTTATTCACCGACGGGGTTGTGATGTCGTCACCTCCCCGCCGGTCAATAACGGAAAGGGGGAAATTTCAAAAAATAAACTAGTGGAAAAAGGAAGTTAAAAATGGAATAAGGAAAATAAAACAAAAATAAAGAAGAATTAAAAAATCAAAGAAAACTATTTTTAAAATACAAGTATTTACCCAAACAAAAAATATTGTAGTCGTAAAAAACAGTGCGGAATGAGCACTGGAATGAGCACTGTTGGAATGAGCACTGTTGTAACAAATACCAAGAAAATTGCGCCAAAATTATTCAAAATTTTTAATATTTCCGTAAAAAATGTAATTCAAATTTAATTTTAAAAAATCTTGAAAATGATCAAAAAATATTTTCAAAAAAAAATATTTACCCCAAATAAAAACAGTGCGGGATGAGCACTGTTGTAACAAACACCGAGAAAATGCGACAAAAAATATATGAAAAATATAAATTAATTTCAAAAAAATATTTGTGGGATTGAACTCCAACTATAAAAGTTTCAAATCCTATCACTTAACCATTGCGCAATGACAGCGCCACTATCTTAAATTTTGTGATCTTTAACCTCATTTTTTTATTTTTACTCGCGATGATTTTGAAAATGTATTTTGCGATTAACTTTATTTACAAAATAAAAATAAATTCAAGGCAATTTTTTACGTTTGATGACATCAAATACAAAATGGTGCTTTCCAAAATTCGTTTCTATAACATCGGACAGATTTGGAAATTTGAAACCTTTCGGATAATGGGTCTCAAATGCTGCCCATCGGTCAATGATTAGGACGGGAAAGAACCCCTCGGTCATCTTGAAAGTGTCAGTTGGCGCTAAAAAGTACGATTTAGTTAATTTTAAATAAAAATGTACCTACCGAGTTGAAAGCCGTTGTAAGTAAAAAATCCGCATTTTGTACCAAGATCGATACCACATCCAAGGACATCATTTTCTTCGATTGAATTCGGTAGGATGGCCTTGCCATTACAATTGCTCGCAAAACGAACCCACTCCTTTCGTTTGATTTTCTATAAATAGATGTTTGTGATGATTATTTGTAATTAAATAACAAACCAATTTTCCGTTGCTTCTGAGAGTGAACCCTTCATAGCTTTTCTTGTTTGTTATTCCAATTTCAATTGTACTAAATCAATTAATATTAACAAAAAAATTAATAAATCAAACCTCCAAAGCGATTTCTTCTTTATAGTGATTTCAAAGTAGAAAACACCACAATCTTTGTGAGGGATTCCTTCTTTTGCAAACAACTTTTGATAAGATCCATCCTCATAATCAGAATTCCCTTTAATCCAAATGTGATTATTAAACAAGTCAAAAATGCTTACAATCAGAGCTGATAATTTTTAATCCATCATCGGAAAGATCATAGCCATTAGTTTTTCCATAAGCGGGGCCCCAATAATTATTGTATCGAAAAGCAATAAACTGTAAAAAACGGATAAAAACATGTTTACATCAAAAATTCTTACCTTTCGAATTTGATTAGTGACATATTTATCAATGATTGTTTTACGATCAGCCGCAAGTATTTTTGGAATATAATTGACCTTCTTGAGTGGGGGGATTGCTTCAGCAAGTTCAAAAATTAGTTCATTGGGTAATTTTCTTTTGGTCATTCTAAATAATTTATTGTTTTTAGATGGAAAAGACAAAGCCCCCATATCCACAAAAAATTGTGAGCCACAACGAAAAAAATAATCTACTTTGTTTCTGGAAAGGAGAATATGGATTTTCAAATTTTTATAATACTACTTTCAAGATTGGGGGACAAAGGTTTTGTTCGAGCGAACAATGCTTTCAATGGATGAAAGCTAAACAATTTGGCGATGAAAAAACAGCTAAAGACATTCTATTGGAAAGCAAGCAATATAATGCGAAAAAATTGGGACGCACGGTGAAATGGTTCAACAAGGAAATCTGGGGTAGTTGCTGTAATGAGGTAAATATACATGGATAAAAAAATAATGCGAAATATTAAGATTATGCTGATTGTAATACGCCAAAAGTTCAAGCAGAATACTATGCTATTGGAAATGTTGGTTTCATCAAAAGGACACATTGTGGAAGCTTCGCCATTTGACACTTACTGGGGATGTGGGATTGGAATGGAGGATTCGCGAATTGCTGACTGTACAAAATGGAGAGGATCAAATCGGATGGGCGAATTATTGATGCAATTGAGAAATGAATTTTCCCAAATAAAAAATTGATTATTTATTCATTGGAAGCTATTGATTACAAAATCATGCACAAATTCATCGGAGTTATTGGATTTTTTAAACAACTGCATTATTGCTTCAAAGTCAAAGCCAAGGGACATAAAATAAACAAAGCAGATTACATAATAGCCACAGACATTGGAAAAAATCGATTGGAATTTTCTTTTATTATACAAAATTTTTCTAAAGTTTTTGGACAAATAATCTCTTATCGCAGGATTTGGCAACTCGCCATAGGAATCAAAAAAATAGGCAACACTGCGAGATTTTGCCCATATCGAACACCAGTGAGTTCCAGGTCCACTTGCACGGTCCTAATTAATATATCAATAAATTCATTTGCGCATTACTCACCAAATTTACAATAAGGCTACAGGGAAAACTTGAACACGTTGGTATTTTATCCGCAGGAAAGGTTCCTTTAAAATATTTGTTCGTAGCAGAGTTCTCAAGCAGGAGCTTGTCTATCAATTGGTTGTCCATTGTGCAATCGACGTTCTCGTAAATAGAGATAAAATCCTGCAGCGGCTACACCACCAACACCAATCAAATAGCCAAGACAGAGGACAAAATTTATGGGGGACTTCTCAATGATATCAGGAAAACAAAGGACAATGCCATCTCTGGCAGCAGATCCAGTTTGAATTTCAGAATAATTGGGCATTTTATACTGTGAGGTCACTTGTAATACTTCTGTTCCTATCAATTAAAATTAGACCATCTGCTTCAGCATAAGCAATAAGACTGATTCCTCCATTTGGGACGGGGGATGAAAAACGGATGCTTACAGTGGTACAACCCTCCTTAACGAGCTCAAATCCTGGCGAATCTTCTTGCGAGTTAGTCAATTGGAACACATATATGCAATATGCCGTCTTAAACATTGAATAATCAATGCCATTACTTTCAGTTGTATAGGCCAGTCCCAAATGCTCCTGCGCATCGTGATAGGCTCTGGCGTAATTATTGTTTTTATAATCCAAATTATAAGGGTATTGGGGGAATGTCCTGCCAGAGGCTGTCAACTCCATATCACGCACCTAAATCAAATAATTTAAAATAAGCTAATAAATTACACATACATTATGATGGTTGAAATAAAAGGGACTATTCTTTTTATTGCCAATATAATTTGAGTTGGACACCAGCCCAATTATCACCCTCCTTGGCACTTCCTCTGTGAACAAATTTGCAGAAAAATCATATCTGCCTTCCGTGATGAAGAGGGATTTCATAAATGTTTTTCGAATACCATATCTCGCCGGTTCCATGTCCAATTTCTTGGCAATGTCAAGACTGAGGCCATCCATCAAATCAACCGTCTTGATGATTAGACGACAATCGACAATTTCCAATGCATATTTTTCGTTTGTATCTTGGATTACCATAAAGTCATCGGATTGCACAGCAATCTCGATATCCATTTCAACATTGCTGATCAAGTACAAGTCTTGGTTAAATATATCGGCACTCAATTTACTTATTGTTTGATAAGTGGTGCTCAACGCCAGAGGTTTTCTTCTCTGCTCATTGAGTTTATTGGGATCTTTATCTTTTGCATATCCTGAGACACTAAAGTATCCTTCCTTAGCCGTTATTGGATAGCTCAGTTCAGTGTCAAAGAATGCCTTATAACTGTACAACTGATTGGAGTCATATACTTCACGCTGATTTATTGCAACTTTAAGGTTGCGAATGAAAGTTGCACCGGGCAACTGAATTAGCCCAACAGGTTCTTTGTCCTCCAAGTCAACAGGTACACCATCCGCGGCAATCTTTTTGAGCTTGAACTCTGTGGAAACATATACTTTGCTCAGATCAATGTAGCTAGTAATAGGATGTATCTAAATTTAAAAAATAAAAAATCTTTTTCTTAAAACAACCTACCTTAAAATGAAAAGGTCTGGAGCTAATTGGATTCAATGTCAAATATTCCCTGTAACTAGAGTTGGACACCGCACAATTTGTCGGCGGTGTTGTGAAAAAGTCCAAACCCGCCGTAATAGCCTCCGGACTTCCGGCATCCACTTTCTTGTAGAGCATTTTCAATAATAACCTAGTGTATCAAATCTTTTCTTTTTTAATAGAGCTCTTTGAGGAACAGTTTGTCCCACAACGTCTGACGGTTTTAAAATGATTTGGGTTTTTGGACGGGTTTTCCTTTTCCTCCTTCCTTTTCCTCTCTGAAGAGCACCGCTTGCTTTATCCAACAATTTTCTTGCCCCTTCTTTGCTCTCTCCAACGATAGCTTCTTTAATGTCACCACCTTTAACTACCTCATTGAGGATCCTTGCACCTGTCTCTAAGCCTTCCTTCCCGAGCTCCTTAGCAATATTCGCGGCGTATGGTTTAACAGCGGTAGCCATTGGCCGTAAAAATCGCCAGAGATTTCTCAACACAGCGCCAACTCCCCCACCTCTTTGTCGGGGAACCCCAAGAAAATACCCATACCCACGCTGATAAGTAGGTAGACCTTCAAAATATGCAATTGGTCCAGAGCCCGTTTGGTAAAAATTATCCAACCGCAGATTGGCCCCATTGAATATAACACGTACCATTTTAAAAAGTCACAACTTTTTTAAACTGAAGAGTAAGAATAACTTGACCAAAATCAAAAGGAACTTCACTAAAAATGATTGATTAAACAAATAAGGTTTTACAAAATATACCGTCCTGCTAAGCTTCGAATCTCAATGTCCAGAACGTCCACTTCGCGCGAAATAATTTTATGGAACAATGGCGGTTGGAAATCTTTCTCAATGACTTCACCTGGTTTTCCCTCTACCGCGACAACTTGGAGAAGATTGGCAAAAGTATTGCCAAATATCATGCTCTCAATTACGCCACTATTGAGGTATACGCAAAGATGACTAACACCGCCTCGTAAATCCACGGCAAATTTGGCAACGTCTTCATTTTGAATTTCTTGACCTTGCTCAAATCCAAACACATATCCAATTTGATCCGTCAAGGAAACATGGGCAATTTTATTATTTGTGATCCTTAAGCTAAAACGGCCAATATCATCCAGATATAAGAATCTGAACCCTTTGAGAAGATCTAATAATTCCTCTTTTTCTTCTTTGGTTTTTACTTGATAATTTTCATTATACACTTCGCGCTCAAAAAGTTCCTTGAATTCGTCGATATTCTTCTGGATTTGATCAACCAGATAGGGAGAATTTCTAAGCTCTGGATATTTTTTCATGTATTTGTGCAATGCATTAAAATAGTGATATTCATCTTTGTCCTGCAGATAGTGTACATCTGGGGTAGGATCTTTTCTGTGCACCAAATGAATCCACTTTTTTGGGCCCCATGGTTTTAAATCCTTATAATAATCAATTGGCGCATCCAGTTTTTCCTTTTCTGTTAGTTCTCGTTGCCGTTGTTGCTCTTGTTGAGCAGCCTGTACCTTCTTTTCTTGGTCTCTTTGTCTTTGCTGCTCTTTTTGCTTTTCTTTTTCTGCTTCTTGCTTCTTTTTCTCTGCTTGTTCGCGTTGCTTTTGCTGTTCCACTTCTTCCTTGCCCTTTTTCTCTTCCTGCTCTCGCTGTCTCTTCTGGTCTGCTTCTTTCCTCTTTTTCTCTGCTTGTTCTTGCTGTTTCTTCTTTTCTGCGTCTTCCTTGCTTTTTTTCTCTGCTAGTACACGCTGCTCTTGTTGTTTTCGTTTTTCTAGCTCTTCTTGCCGCTTCTGCTCCGCTTGATGCCTTTGTTGGTCTCTCTGCCTCTGCTCCGCCTGTTGTCTCTGTTGCTCTCTCTGTCTATGCTCCGCCTGTTGTCTCTGTTGCTCTCTCTGTCTATGCTCAGCCTGTTGTCTCTGTTGCTCTCTCTGCCTCTGCTCAGCCTGTTGTCTCTGTTGCTCTGTCTGATGTTGTTGCTCTCTAATCTTTTGTTGGTTAGCTTGTTGTCTCTGCTGCACATCTTGCTGAGCGGGTGTGGCCGGATATCGTGGAGCCTCTGACTCATCGACCGTTTCCAAATCATGGATTTCCTCTTCAACTGTTTCCAAATCTTGCACGTGTTCTTCCTTGACGGCTCTTTTTCTTGGATTTCGTAATAGGCGTTCCATTTCAGTGATCATGCCATGATGTACTCCTCTCTCCAATTGTGTTGCCGAGAGAAAACTACCCCTTGGGACACGGAATCTAAATTTTCTACCATCTCGCAAATGGATGATGACATATTGTTTCTCCATAGTGCCTATTGTTGACCAACTAAATAATTAAAACCTCGGGTATATAATTAAAACTTTGCGAAAAATATTTACCTATTTGGATAAATTATCCCCGATAATCCTACCATCCATCCGGGGCCGTCAAAAACCAATTTCTTAGGCAAATGGATTTTAAATTTATTAGTTTTATTTCCTTCAAAACCAGGCGTATTGCTTGGCAAAATTACAAAAAAGGAATTACTCATCGTAACAAATAAATGAAAGACAAAAATTCAATAAATGATCAAAGGGATTTCACTTTCTATATTTAGACTGATAATTCTGCCCATTCTTTGGTGGTTCATCTTTCTTCTGGTGGCGCATGATCAGATCAGTGCTGTCGAAATTCAGCTTTGCACAATCACGGCAAAAAATTTGCAAAAATCCCAACATCTCCGAACCGTATTGAGCTTTTACCATGAAGCGTTTGCCACCAAGCTTGTAGTTGACACTGCGGCACTCATCACACATCAAAGTGAAAGTTCCATACTAAATATACTCAATAGAAAAAATAAAATTCAAAAATTTACCTTTGGGCGGGCGAGTTTCCAAAAGATTGCAGGGTTCGCGAAGGGGTCCTTTTTCTTTGACAGTTCTTGCTCATCCATTGCAGGGGTTTCCACTTCTTCGGTCTTGGCCTTTTTGCTCACACTTTCGACTTGCTCATCCTTATCCCAGCGATATTTGCGACCCCGCTTGGCACTAGCTTCCTTAACTGCTGGCACATTGTCGTCGTCATCTAGAACGATGACGTCATCATCTATGTGCAAAAAATATATTAAATTAATAATTTTAAAAATACCTTCATTGTGTTTGTGTTTCCGTTCCTTTGGGCTATTTGCCTTTGAGTCCTCCATTTCCTCTGCAAAATGCCATTTATGGCGATAAAATAAATTGTAAATTACTTTGGACAATGTCCACAATTTCATTCTCATTTGAAACAGGTTGCTTTCTTGGAGCCATTAAAATATAGTAAATAATAATAACAATAATTGTAGCTAAAATTGCTTAATAAAGAAAGAATGATTCATTAAAATTGGCAGGGGGATTCAATTACTATGCGAGGTGTGTAAGAGCACGAAGAGACCTCCACTTGGCCGTTTGATTAAAAATTTTCAACCAATTATCATCAAATAGGCTCCACCTACTCCACTTTGGGAGTGAGAGAGTGTTGTAAAATGAGAGAGTGGTAGAGAAAGAGAGTTTATTGTTTCGAAGCGAATGTTTTGGCGCCATATTTGGATTTAAAAAGTGATGCCATCATATTGATTTTTTGTTGTCATCTTTATTCATTTCTATTATTTTATTTAGCTATGATGATCCCTCTAACTAGCGCTTTGGCTAAGTTAATTAATTGTAAAGTCGAAAATTTGTCTGAATACTTGAATAACCCTGAGGCAGTAAACAAGGCGAGCATTTTCCTCAAGGACAAGAAGCTCAAGACGACCTACCTGAACCGGAACGGCACTTTAAAAGAAGTCAAATTTGCCTGCTTTTCACTTAAACCTGCATCGGAATTATACGCATTTGAGGGATTTCTTGGCAAGCTTTTTAGAGATTATTCAAATCAAAGTCCTTGTTTCGCAGAAGTGAAAGTACACCAATATTTCTACATAAAGCACAGGATCCGTCTACTCTACCCTCAGTTGAAGTGCGTTGTTGAGCATCACAATAAAGGGCACAGCAAATATTATCCGATTGGTAATTTTATTTATTATTTAATTTATTTAATTTTAATTTTAGAGCTTTTGGCGATTGAGGAGCCTGTAGAGCCTTCTTTCGACGAAAAACCCGAGGAAAGGGACTACCTTGACTACTTGAACTACAAAAGTGCTTGGCAAACACCGGTTTATTGAGATGAAGCGCCCAAGATTGGATTTTCCGGAAGTTGAATTTAATGTAAATACCCAAGGATTGACCATGTATTGCCCTATGTACCTTGAAACCCTAAGATTTGTGCAATGGGACCTTCCAGGCCGTTGTACTCGTTGCAAGAGTACCACTGTGGATATTGATTACTACGTTCAACCAGAGGGAGTTTTTATTTTTTGTTCAAGGTTTAAGGATGGCGAGCATTTTATCCCATTTGATACCAAAGGCATGTCATTTTTCGCACAATTTTTCGATTTGATTTTTTAGGAGACTTTAACGACAAGGTTCTGTTCCGCGTGAGATCTCGAAACAAGGTGTGCACAATGTTGCTCAGACGGCCAGGGTTACAACAGGAAATTAACGACATGACATCCGCAGAGATGAACGCGCCGGCTGGAACGAGTGAGGTGCCTGCACCTGCCGTTACGAACGGAATAGCTGCTCCCGCTGACATGATGCAACAAGTGGTGAATGAGGAAGTGATTGAGAAATAAACGTGAGGATAAACTGATCGATCATTTGTAAAAAATTGTAAAAATGGATTACCCAAAGGTTGATGAAGATGATTTGAAATTTCCTATCCCTTCTGGTATTATTATCAGTGGCCCATCTTCCTCCGGTAAAACCGAGTTGGTATTACGGTTGTTAAACCATGCCAAGGAAATGTTTAAGCCAGAGCCAAAGGCAATAGTATGGGCCTATGGTGAGTACTCTGCGCACATAACTGAACTAGAAAAGCAGGGAGTGATTCTCCACGCGGGAGTCCCATCAGATGAAACACTCAAAAAATTCCAAAAACCTTTTTTAATTGTGTATGACGACTTAATGGGAGATATTGAGGCAAAGAAATTGGCGGAGTTGTACACCAAAAAATCTCATCACAATAACTTTGCAGTGATTTTTTTGATACAAAATTTATTCGACAAAGGAATGAGAGTGCCGAGATCTAATGCCCAATTTATTTTCTTGATGAGGTAAGATATTTTTAGCGAAATTTATATTGGCGACAATATTTTAGAGCACCTAATGACATGCTAAGCATACGTAATTTGGCCACCCAAATGTTTCCCCGCGAGAGTGGATTTCTCCTCGAAGCGTATAAACAGGCTTGTGCCGAACCCTTTGGTTATTTATTAGTAACCTTACATGCTAATTCAAATAATATTTTACGTCTGAGAACAAACATATTTCCTGACGACGAAGAAAAAATTGTATTTATTCCTAAAAATGGCTAAAAAGCAACAAGTGATTGGACAAAGTGTGCTGCAAAATTTTAAATTCTTGAAGAGGGATGGCAAGACAAAATCCTTCAAAATCAGGAAACAGCTATTGAATAACGCCAGTTGTGATGAACTCTTGTCTTTGGTGGAGATCAGTCTAAATATTTTGAAGGGGAATTTTTGTCTAACCCGAAAACAAAAATTAAAAATTGCTCCTTTTGCTCATTTAATTCGAAAATTAGCGCGTGTGAGGAGCGAGAAGGGCGCCAGGAGCTTTGTACAGCAAACAGGAGAGGGTGCAATATTTGCACCATTATTAGCGCCAGTATTAATTGAAGCGGCGCGATATTTAATTTCAAAAATTGCTGAAGATGGCCAATAAAATGATTTTGTTGCCAATAGAGCACTATAAAGGGCTAATGGGTGCCCGAAAAGATGATGATCTTAAGGAAACGACCAATCTGGATTTTATTAAATGGCAACTTGAAAAGGCTAAACGCAGAAAAACAACAAATCTGAGTACCAAGGCGGCAATGTACAACCAGCAATTGAGACGGTAGGTATCTTAAGCTGCGCAAAGATATTAGGGATAAACCAGTGCGGGTAGCGATCAACAATGGTGCAAAATTGTTGGCGAAGCCCTCCATTGCGAAGGAAGCAGGTGTAGTGATGAAACCAGGGACAAGTGAAGCAGCCATTGAGGCAGCCGTGTTTGATGAAGAAGAATTGGAACCGACTTCTCTTGAGAGGAGCTCGAGTGCTAAATTTTCTACACCTACGGAAAATATGCCGGAGCCTAAGAGATCATTGAGAAAGCCTAATGCAAAAATTCAAGAAATAAAAGCAAAACAAGCTGCACTATTAGCACTTATTAAAGCTAACCCACAAAAATATGGTATTGGTCGGAAAGGAAAAGTTATTGACCCAAAATCAGGACATGAATATTCTGATTCTGATATAAAATGGTCTATTGAACGGTTAGTAAATCCTAGCCCACAGAATGTTCCTTCACCAAAGGGCACAAGGGAATTGAAGAAAAAACTTTTAGAGGATCCTGAGAGCAGACAGTTATTAAACCCCCTTTATTTTGGCACCGGAAAGAGACAGTTTAAACCAATTAAATGGAAAAAATAAACAAAATTTATTCGGATCCAGCAAATCCAGGGGGCTTTACTGGCGCGAGGTCCCTCTATGCTGCTGTTAAGGAAGCACACCCTGAAATAACGCGGGCGGATTTTAACGAATTTTTGCAAAGAAATACCACATATTCCCTCTTTAAACCTAAAAGGGTAAATTTTCGCCGCCTGAAGACCATCCCTGGTGGATTTATGACAGGTTGATTAATTATT
>JAQIYK010001024.1:0-11053 GCA_034700465.1 Rotylenchus robustus | reverse complement strand
CCCGCGATGGCTGAAGTCAATATCGGGTACCCGATTCAGAATCGGGTGAAATTCAGGATCGGGTGCAACATATATATAAACAGGGATTTTTTTACCAATTCATTAAAAGCGAATATGGAAATAAGGGAACAAAACATTAAAAAAAACCGAGGCGTGGTGTTCTAAAATCTAGGCCTCGCATGTACCGAAGGGAAGCGGACCTACAAGCTAATAAACTAGATATTATCGGGGGTAGTTGAGTTTGATCCCCACTCATCAGGCCACGCTATTGGAACCTTTATTGTCCCAAAAAACACATTCCACCAACGAATCGGCTCAGTTTTGGTATCATAAAATCAGCAAAAAATTTAAAAATTCAAACAAAAAATTGAAAATCGGAACATTGGAAGCCGAGATATGACCCGTTTTTTTAATTTACCCGTTTTTTTTTCTTTTTTTCCTGGCTGTGGGGGTGGAATTTTTTTCGATTTTGTTTTTTTTGTTTCAAAAATGTTTGTATGTACTTTTTTTAAATTTTTACATGCTAATTTTTGCATTTATTTTTTGTCCGGAATTTTTGGAAAAATTTTGTAGAATATTTATTTGGAATATTTTTATAAAAATTTTTACAAGATTTTTCCTGAAATATTTTCATACTAAATTGTTTACAGGATATTTCAAGATTTTTTTGAATATTTTAGATTGAAAAATTAAAAATTTTTTTGAGCAAAAAATAAATCTTGTGCTCAAAAATATTGTTTGCTTTGTACCAAAAAAGCCTATTGAAAATAAAACATTGAAATTTGCCAATTTTTATACTAGAATTTTAACAAATTAATTTTTAATTGGCGACAATTCATTATAGGAAAATATCATTTTTTCATTTTTCTTGTTGATTAAAAGAAGTGAAAAATGTTAAGTTTTCGGAAAGCTTTTTTCTAATAATTTTTAGTATCCAAAAAATTCGAAAAAATATAGTAGAAAAGAGAAGACATTTCCGTATCGAAAAATATTTGTTTGAAATTTTTTAAAGTTATTTTATCAAATTTTTAACGTATTATTAATTTTACTTGACGAGAATTCCTCGATGGTTCAAACCTTCAAACCACTGAGGAGATTTACTTGACGACACGCCCCTTTTCGCCAAATACTCGGCGCGATGTCAAGTAAAATTGAAACAGAAAACTTGGCGAATTTACTTGATATCGCACGTTTTCCTAGATTTTTAATTGAAACAGAAAATATTTGTAAGGCATCAAGTCAAATAATATGATACTTGACGAGAATTGAAATAGGCCCCTAGTAGTGAATTGAAAATACCGCGCCTGGGTTTTAAATAGGGTTGTTGGAGGGGGGATCCCCGTGAAAACGGGGACGCGTCCCCCGAGCCCGCTATCCCCGTCTTTGCAGTTTGAAAAACGGGGATTTCCCCGTCCCCGGGGATGGGGACAAAAAACAAGGGAAAATTTTTTATCTCAAATTTTTTCAAATTGTACTTTTTCCAATTTTTCTCCAAAAAACGCTTTTTTTAGTCAACATAGTAAATTGGAATATTCTGGCGATAATTTTGCCAAAATCTGGTCAAAATTTTAAACAATTTTCAAAATTGTCTCATTCTTACCAGTGCATTTTTCGTCCCCGCGCCCCCGTCTCCCCGCGCTCCGTCCCCGAGCTCCCTCTCCCCGCGGGGACGGGGTCCCCGTATTTTTCAAAAAACACGGGGATCCCCCCCGTCCCCGGGGACGTCCCCCCCGCCAACAACCCTATCTGATAGTAAGGGGTCGACCCATCATAAATTATGACAAGAATGAGATAAAAATGAAATAAAATTGCTAATATTTAAATATATGTTCTCAAATATAATATTATAATAATAAAATTATTCAGATCGATCTTAACTTTACCACTGTTGCCACCAGAACACGTGAGACGTGCTTTCACACTAATTATACAGTTTACCCCGAAAGGAATGCAAGATTTTATGGGCTAACTGATTTCGAAGAAATTTTGAAAGCTTTTGCTTTTAATGGTGAAGATGTAATATAAGATATAATATGCACAGAGAGGTTCAAATTTATTAGTCAAATGATACCAATCGAAGAATAAATGATTTCAATTTATAGAAAGAATAAATTTTAAATTTGATATGGATCCGAGTATAATCCTTTTTATATTTTCAAAATGACCTAATTTTTTAAATATTTCTTTAAAGCTTTTAAAGGCACATTTGTTATTTTAAAAAATGGACGCATGCAGCAACAACAAATGCAAAAAAAATCACCAGAAGTTTATCAGGTATCATATTATCAGTTATCACATATATAAATATATAAACATTTAAAATAATTATAGTGTTCATTTTGATTCTATAAACAAATATTTAATATTTTGTATCTAATAGACTTTTAATACTTATAACCTTTAATTATTGTTTAATTTAAAAAAAGTAGAAATGAAAAGTAAAAAATAGGATACTTGGTGGTATTATTTTAAGAAAATTTTAAAGACAAGAGCTAAGTGCTTAAAATGCAAAAAGGAGTTTGAACAGGGCCCATTTCGCACTCGCCCTCCGAATTGTGATGCCGTCCGCCAATCTATGTTCACCAGAAGTTTATCAAGACAAACAAGTTTTACTTTTATTCTAAAAATTGCAATTAGCAAAAAAGTTGAAAATAATAATTTTAAAATATCTTAAAATCTTAAACAATTAAAAATATGGTACTTTTATGTTTGGGGGCAGTTTAGTTTGATTTGGTTGTAATTCGCCGTATTTCAGAGGGGGATTTTTCAACCCTACCCCTTAAGAGAATACCAAAAATATATTAACGTATCTGTTAATCAACAAAAAATAAAAACACTATTCGATAAACCTTTTTATTCAACATCCGAAGTATGATAGTTCAGGATCAAGAACGTACTTTAATGGACGCGAATAGTGGGGAAGGTGTCTCTGCAAAGCAGCAGCTCATCAATTAGGATTTAGGGTTAGGGGGAAGCGAAATTACGGGTACCTAACTAATCTAACCCACCAACCCAAACCCACAAGCCCTCCACACGAAAAAAAGTATACATAGTTATATATGGTTAAAACAATAATGTTTAGGCCAATACCACGAATTCAAATATGCGCTACAAAGATATCGAAGTGGAAATTGAGGAGATTGCAAAAGGCGATATTTGCTTTGCAGTTCATGAGGCAATTAGAGTCAAACTTGGGAAGCAAACAACATCAAAATTGGAATCCATGACATGCCAAAGGTTCTTATAATTATAAGGTTTGCTTTTTAATTTACATAATATAAAAACATGGTAAAAAATCGCAAAAAGCCTGTATAATAGCCAAGAGCCTAAAATATAAAGGGAAATTTTTTAAAAAACAAAATACTATGAACTCTTAAACAAAAAAACTTAAAAACAAAAATCTCATAAAAATAAAGATACTAAAATTTATTTATAAATTCTAGACAAGGTCAAGGGACCGCAGTCCAATGTAACTGGTACTTTGAATAATTCCGATGCAAATGATGACGCTAAATAGCTAAATTCTAAATACAAAATACTGGCGCATAATGACATTATTTTTATATTTAACAGAAGCTTATATTATCAGCAACAAATCAAGTTTGCGTTTATTTAAAATTTACTACCAAAACTAAAACTAAGGAAAAAAACTGCTATATTTAATTGTGGGTATTTAAACGATTTTACTTTGTAACTTGATAAGATCAGTAGTAGTCATGAACGTGAGTACATATCATAGTAATAAAAGTAATTTAATGAGTTTAAGGAGAATAATATGAAGCATGTAGACAAAATTCTTGCATTGACTTGCGCTTGCTTGAGCTTTTTGCGCTTGCGAGAACAAATGCTTGAGAACTGAACGCTTGATAGTTTTACTTGATTCTTTATTGGAGAAGCAAGGTAAATTAATTTCTATTTAAAAAACAAAATACTATGAACTCTTAAACAAAAAAAAACTTAAAAACAAAAATCTCATAAAATAAAGATACTGACATAAGATACACCTTAAAAATGAAAAATCGGTATACAGGAATTTAAGGCGAGGACTGATTTAAGGAATTTACGGGTACCTAACTAATTTTTATTATATTATTTTAGACACTTTCTATGTGTATATGGGCAACACAAGCTGGAGAGTAAGCTTATACTCCTTCGATGAAAAGGGAAAGCTAAATCGAAGAAAAGCCAAACTAGACAAAGGAACTCATCATGTTTATAAGGTTTGTTTTTTGCATAATTAAAAACATAGTTTACAAATAGGTAAAGCTTAGTATAAAAAACGTATAATAGAAAATAAAATGGCTGAAAGTAACTTGAGAAAAGTTTGAATAAAAAATATAAAATACAAATACTAAATGTAACCATCTAAACAAAACAGGCCCGTATGCTTGATTGAATTTGGATTTCAGGAGGGGCTATTAAAAGATCCAAACTATGGGGAGTCCTTAATTATTTTTTGTGTTTATCTTCAGCACACATTGAATCCTATGATGAGCAACAACATGTCCCAAAATTTGACCCAATGCCGAAATGCTCTTTCTCTTTAACAACAAGACTAGAAAGAGGGCAACTAATAAGAAGAAAAAAGATGAATAACAACATTGTAAAGTAGAGATTGAACAACAACCATAGAATAAGACCAAAGTTTGAAAAAAATACTAAAAAGTAAAATTAGATATAAGATGCACATTAAAAAGGAATCAATAACATATAAGCTAATTAATAACCGATAAATTTGAAAATTAATAACTGATGAGTTATCTTTTAGTTCCTTATATAGTCATATATGTTTGATATCTGGAAGAAATTTGCTAAAATGATACACTGAGTATTTTTTTGCTTTACAAAACCTTTGTTATTTTATTGTTTTAAAAACCTTTGTTATTTTAAGCACAAAGCATTTAAGGAGGCATTTTTGTTTGGCATTTTAACTGTCTTCTTGTAATTCTAGTCAATCTTTTTATTCGAATTATTGTTTATTTATCTGGATCATTTTAGTCAAAATTCGTGCTTTTTTTTGCGAATCAAAGTTTGCAAGAGATCGTTGTACAAATGATGAAGAAGCGAAATGTGAATATGGGCAACAAAGCAGCACTTGAGCGAATCCATGACATGCCAAAGGTTCTGATAATCATAAGGTTTGCTTTTTGCTTTTTAGTTTGCATAATATAAACACTAAAAAATTGAAAAAAAACTTAGTATAAAAGCCTAGCGTAAAGTTTTCTTTACTTTACAATAAACAATTTCATTTAATAACATTTTCAATAAATTGTTTATCTAGATGACACCAAAAAATACTAAAATATGGACTGAAGTTATAAAAAAAATTGTTCCCTAAAATGCAATTATGGTTATTTATGAAACTGAATAAGTACCTAATATAGTCATATATGTTTGATATCTGAAAGATTACTAAAATGATACATTGAGTATTTTTTGCTTTACAAAAAAACATCTTTGTTATTTTAAGCACAGAGCATTTAATCTTTTTATTCGAATTATTGTTTTTATTTAGATCATTTTAGTCAAAACTTGTGCTTTTTTCGCAAATAAAAGTTAGGAAGAAATCGTTGTCTAAATGATGAAGAAGCTAAATGTGAATATGGGCACAAAACAGCACTTGAGCGTTTCTGGCTGGACTCCAAAAAACTGTACAAAGGAATCAGTGGCTACTTACTTATACACCATCACGCGTGATTGTTATTAGTGAGCGCAACACTAGGTAAACTGCTGATTTAAATCAATTTCGACTGATTTAAAAAATCACAAAATTAATCAAAAAAACATACACAAATTACTGACAAGAAAAGTTCTAAAAAGATTAAAAAACTTATGCTCAGAATCATAAGGTTTGCTTTTTGTTTGCATAATATAAAAACATTGTAAAAAATCATAAAGTCTAGTATAAAAGCCAAGAACCTAAAATGAATAGGAATGAAGTAACTTGAGAATAAAGTAACTTGAGATCAGTAGTTTAAATTGTCTATATACTTCTTGTTGCTTTCTTGCAGCAGCAACACAGAGTTTTAAGCAGCAAATATTTGCAAACGTGGATAGTCAAAGAAAAAAACCTAACAAAAATACCTAATACAAAATGCTGCAAGCTTAAAAATAATATGTGATTCTTTGAAGTTCAGGTTTATCGTAAAATTTCGATTTCTGAAAACCATTTACTAAAATTATTTTTTTGCAACAAAATTTTTTTGAAAAAAACATTTGTTATTTAAGCATGAAATGCACATGTTGTGAAACTGAATAAATACCTAATATAGTCATATATGTTTGATATCTGAAAGATACAAAATGATACATTGAGTATTTTTTGCTTTACAAAAAAAACACCTTTGTTATTTTAAGCACAAAAAGCATTTTTTGTTGGGCATTTTAACTGCCTTCTTGTAATTCTAATCAATCTTTTTATTCGAATTATTGTTTATTTATTTGGATCATTTTAGTCAAAAAAATTTTGGAAGAAATCGTTGTCCAAATGATGAAGAAGCGAAATGTGAAAATGGAACAGAGCAGCACTTGAGTGAATCCATGACATGCTAAAAGTTCTTATAATCTAATAAGGTTTGCTTTTCAGTTTGCATAATATAAAAACATATTAAAAAATTGTTAGCTTTTAAACTAAACATACAACCCTAAAACCGAATTTTTGCGTCCAATATTAAAAATACACCCTTTAGAATTGATTTTTCGGCTCGATTAAAAGTAAAATTAGACATAAGACAAGATGCACGTTAAAAAGGAGAAAGCGATAAAATACAGGAAACAGGAATGTAAGACAAGGACAGATTTAGGGGGAAGGCGAGTATACGGTACAGATTTAGGGGGGCAGCGAATTTAAGGCTACCTAACCCATCAATCCTTTATACAAATTAAAAAAACTAAAAAACTTTTTTGTAAATTGAGATTAGTAGTAGCAACATGTAACATGAGTTAGATTAAGATCAATGGTTAAAAAAGTTCTTTTCTTGCAACAACAACACAAATTTTGCAATTGTGACTAGCTTGCCAATGCCTGCTATCAAATGTTCTTGAAATGTTTAAACAAAGCTACAATCATAAGGTTTGACCTTATGCTCAGAATCATAAGGTTTGCTTTTTGTTTGCATAATATAAAAACATAGTAAAAAATCATAGTCTAATATAAAAGCCAAGAACCTAAAATTAATAGGAATAAAGTAACTTGAGAATAAAGTAACTTGAGATCATTAGTTTAAATTGTCTATATACTTCTTGTTGCTTTCTTGCAGCAGCAACACAGAGTAAGCAGCAAAAATTTTGCAAGCGTGGATAGTTGGCTCTCAAAGATGAATATGGGCAACAAAGCAGCACTTGAGCGTTTCTGGCTAAACTTCAAAAAAACTACAACGGAGTCAGTGGCTACTTGGTTTATGCGCCATCACGCGTGATTGTAATCGATGAGCTTACTCAGCTCAACATTAGGTAAGCTGCTGATTTAAATCAATTTCTGCTGATTTAAAAAATCACAAAAAATAATTAATAAAAAACATATGCAAACTACTGAAAGTTCTAAAAAGATAAAAAAAAAACTTTGTAACTTGAAATCAGTAGTTAAAATCTTAAAATTGTCTATATGTCCGACAATATATTTTGTTTTAGTAAATGACAAATAGATTCATGTGTTTAAATAATTCTTACTAAAATGACACACAGGTTATTTTAGACATAAGACATACAAAATAATTAAAGATAATAATTATCTGATAGTAAGGGGTCGACCCATCATAAATTATGACAAGAATGAGATAAAAATGAAATAAAATTGCTAAAATTTAAATATATGTTTTCATATATAATATTATAATGATTTCAGATCATTATTCAGATCGATCTTAACTTTACCACTGCTGCCACCAGAACACGTGAAACGTGCCTTCACACTAAATAACCAGTTTACCCCGAAAGGAATGCAAGATTTTATGGGCTAACTGATTTGTTTTTTTGTTTTTGAATTGTTTTTTTTGAAAATCCACTGAAATGATGAGCGAAATCAATAATTATTTCCCAAATATTTAATATAAATATTTGGTTACATCGTCTTCCAAATTCAACTTCTTTATTTCTGGTACAGCCAAAGTATATTATGTGCCAGTACCCAGTACTATATGTTTTAGCAAGTTCAGCTATCCAACCCAATCATCGAAACAATGAAACATATTTGAAACTCAATGAACAAAATTTCAAGCTCATTAAAGAAATTTCGAATTTGAAAAGGATCGACTATATTTCCTTTTTATATTTAATTTTTAAAAAGGCGCTCATTTTTGATATAAGTTCTCTTTTTACATTAAAAACATGTGTTAAAATTAAAACAATAATGTTTAGGTCAATACCACGAATCCAAATATGCGCTACAAAGATATCGAAATGGAAATTGAGGAGATTGTAAAAGGCGATATTTGCTTGCAGTTCTTGAGGCAATTAGAGTCAAACTTGGCAAGCAAAACAACATGAAAGTTGGAATCCATGACATGCTAAAGGTTCTTATAATTGAGGTTTGCTTTTTAATTTACATAATATAAAAACATAGTAAAAAATCGTAAAAAGCCTAGTATAATAGCCAAGAGCCTAAAATATAAAGGGATAAGTAACTTGAGATCAGTAGTTAAACTTGTCTATTAAACAAAGTTCTTTTCTTGCAGCGGTAACACACCTTAAATATTTTACAAGCGTAGATAGATGGCTTTCAAAGAAAAAACCTAACCAAATACCTAATATAAAAAGGCTACAAGTTTAAAAATAATTTGTGATTCATTTGAAGTTCAGGGTTTTCAGTGTTATCGCAAAATTTCGCTTTCGAAAAGAAAATGACAATTAAAATTTTTGAGGGTTTTTTCGATTTCGGTTTAAAAAGAAAGGGAAATTTACTATAAATTTCTAGTCGAAATTCATATTTTTCAATTTATCAAATGTTTTTTACGAAATTAACAAAGATGTTAATTCGACTACTTATTTTGTTTCTCATATCTTTTCGCATGTTTCTAATTAAAGGATTAAGGCTAGATAAGAAAAGTTTGACCAGAAAAAGAAGCGTGAAGGCGCCCACCAAGCCAAGCTCATATTTAACAGAAGCTTATCAGGAAATCAAGTTTGCTTTTATTTAAAATTTAGTACCAAACTCATAACTAAAGTGCTATGTAATGTTATTTTTAATGGATTTGGAAATTAACAAATGTGTTACTCTTATTATTTAACTAATGACCTGTTTTTTGTGACTTCCAAGAATTCCAGGTACCCAATTTTACTACCCAAACAAGTCAATGCCGATTTATTACTCAAATGTGGTGCCTACTTTTCAACAGCCATTCGTGCAATCTCGAAAAGTGTCGTTTTAAATAATACTAACGATGCAGAAGTCAGATTTCTAATATAGTCATATATGTTTGATATCTTAAAGAAATTTTACTAAAATGATACATTGAGTATTTTTTGCTTTACAAAATAACACCTTTGTTATTTTAAGCACAAAGAGTATTTTAAGAGGGCATTTTTTGTTGGGCATTTTAACTGTCTTTGTGTAATTCTAGACAATCTTTTTATTCGAATTATTGTTTATTTATTTGCATCATTTTAGTCAAAATTCGTGTTTTTTTGCGAATCAAAGTTTGCAAGAGATCGATGTCCAAATGATGAAGAAGCGAAATGTGAATATGGGCAACAAAGCAGCACTTGAGCGAATCCATGGCATGCCAAAGGTTCTGATAATCATAAGGTTTGCTTTTTAGTTTGCATAATATAAACATTAAAAAATTGAAAAAAGCTTAGTATAAAAAAATGAAATTGGTTATTGTAAAAAAGCCTAGCGTTAAAGTTTTCTTTACTTTACAATAACCAATTTCATTTAATAACATTTTCAAAAATTGTTTTACTAAATGACACCAAAAAATCCTAAAATATGGACGGAAGTTATAAATAAAAAAATTTGTTCCCTAAAATGCCTTAAAAAGGCAATTTTCAGGCAAAAAACGATGAAAAAATTGTATTGAAAATTTTGGGGAAAAAATTGATTAGGAACCGCTTAACTACTAGTGCCTTATTTTTTGCCTTACAAAAAATACACATTTGTTATTTTAAGCATGAAATGCACATGTGGTGAAACTGAATAAGTTCCTAATATATATGTTTGATATCTGGAAGAAATTTGCTAAAATGATACACTGAATATTTTTTGCTTTACAAAAAAGCACCTTTGTTATTTTTTTTACAAAAAACCGGATCCAAACAAAAACCAAACCAAAATACCGGACCCAAACAAAAAACTGAAACCAAAAAACCGAAACCAAACAAAAAACCTAAACCAAACAAAAAACCCAACCCAAACAAAAAACTGAAACTAAACAAAAACGGACCCAAACCAAAAAATAAAACCAAACCAAAAAACCGAACCCAAACCAGCTGGCCACGATTTTACAGCGGATTTTTAATCCGCTAGTTTTTTGAATAAATAAAAATTAACTGGATAGTTATTGACCGATAAGTTATTAATAATTAATAACCGATAAGTTATAGTTTTATTTTTTACAAATGTTTTTCAATATCTCATTTATTTAGTTGTATGAAAAAACGCTGCTTAAACAATCACTTCAGGATTTTCAAACCAAATCCACCTCACAACAATGTCCTGGCCTTGGATTGGAAGTTTCAATCGACATTCGATGAGTCACATGATTCTGAAGAGAAAGGTGTGAATGTGAACATTGACCAAGGTTTATAACATAATTAATAAAAAAATTCTAAAAAATAAAGGATAATATCAAAAATTGTTGCTAGCCTATTAACGGGGGGCAGTCTATTATAGGGAGGGGGCAAAATTTTTAAGCCATAATCAATTTTTTTTATTGTTTTACGCGTTTTTATACCTAAAAAACGTTTCGAGCAAGAAAAAAAGTCAGAAATTTTGCCCCCCCCCCATGATAGACCCCCCGGTACTGGTCTGTTAACGGGGAGGGGGCAGAGAGACTTAACGGTGAGAGAGCGGTGAGAGAAAGGCGAGAGATAAGGGGTTTTGAAGAGAGAGGGCGGT
>JAQIYK010001023.1:0-11055 GCA_034700465.1 Rotylenchus robustus | reverse complement strand
GTCCACGGGAGTGCAACTTGGTATCGATTGTCTACGAATACCAAGTTCTCCTTGAAATTGATCATCACTTGGTCCTTATCCTCAGGAAGTGATGTGTCGGCCATGCCTGCTGCGTTGAGGCCGAAGTATGCGTTGAGCTGATCATTGCGCTTCAGATCATCTTCAGTGCAGAACAAGTCTTCGTTGGCGACTTCGTTGTGTTCAGGCACTTTGCTTTGCTCAGTTGGCTCCGTGGTGGCCTCTTCGGCCTGGACGGAGAGCACGAACGTGATGTTCGTGGCTTGGTTCAGCTCGATTCTGCCAGTTCCGCTCAAAATCTTGCCGATTTTTGAGTTGCAGAGCGTGAACCCGGATGGCAGTTGCTCCATTGCTTGAACTTGTAGCTCGTGGTAGACATCCACTCCCAGCAAGAAGTCTGGTGTCTTCATTTGATGCGGTAGCTTGAGGCTTCTTTTGCGCAATTGGTTTTCGTCAGCCTCCGAGATTTGGATGATCGGCATGTCAGTCACGAGGAAGTTCATCTTATTAAGATTAAAGATGAAACGTTCTCCGTTCGTACCCAGAATGCCGACTTTCACTACGTCGCTGACGTATGTTTTGGCCTTCTTTTCTCCGAAGCTCGTCAGCTTGCATTGCTCTGTGTGCATGATAGGCAAGTTCAGTCGCTTGGCTGCTTCGGCTGAGACAAACGAGCGGTGACTACCGGGATCCAGAAACACTGTCCCGATCATGCTTCGGTTGGGTTGCGCAGGGTTGAACACTGTTGATTGAGTGGTCATCAGTAAGACCTTGGTGCCCCTGTGTTGGATTGAGTTGCATTGATCCGATTCTGGCTTGCTGCTCAGAATTTTGCGGGGCTTGATGTCTTCTTGGTCAAGCTTTGTGTGCTCTCTGACCGCGGAGACTGTATTGGCTGGCACTTCTGTGCATAGTGCCGTAGGGTGTGCGCGTTTGCACTTGTAGCATCGGGCTGGACGTGGACAGTCCCTTGCTTGATGTGTGTCTCGTAGACACTTGAAGCACAATCCCTTTTCACGGATTGCGGTTTGTCGTTGCTGTGCAGTTGCGTACTTGCGACATTCTTCGTGCCAGTGGGCACCGTCGCAGAAAGCGCATGGGAAGGGTGGCTGATTCCTTCCCAGACTTTGTTGCTGTGTTTCGCGTCGCGGGCCCTTTTGTTGCATTTTGTTTTGCCCTTTGTTGACGCCTTTTTGCTTGGGTTGCACAGATTTTGCAGATTGGCCAATTTTGAAGCTCGGTTTCTGAGTTGCGTGGTGATCTGCCTCTCCCGGATTGATTGAGTTGATGAACGAGCTTGGTTGTTCTCTTCTGTTGTCTACACGACGATGCTGGTTGTGCATTGAGTGCTGTGGCCTTGGTTTTTTGTTGTATCCATATTCGCCGTAGACTTCCTGGATTTGTGTCTCCTTCCGGACTTCTTCGCTGAGTGTCTCCCGGAATTTTGTTGTAGTCCATGTGCTGGGACTTTCACCTTTCTTGGTGAGTATCGTACGCAAGAAGCGTGGATTTAGCTTTTTCTCCAACATCAGGAATGTGGCAGGTCCGTCGATGTTTTCGCCTGCGGCAGTCAGCTCTCGGGTAAGCCGTTCCAGATCCATTAGGAACTCTTTGGTGTCGCGCACAGTGTTGCACCTCTTGAGATCTGCCAACTTAAGGTGCAGTGCTCTCACGTGTTCTTCGATGGCGCCGTAGGTGTCTTTGAGCAGTTGAAGCGCAATGTCGTAGTTCCTGTCGTCGAGACGAAGCCCAGCAATCAGATTGCGGGGCTCTCCCTCTAGTAGACTGCGCAACAGGTTCAATTTCTCCGCCTTGGTTCCAACTCGGCCTTGAATGGCGGCGGAGTACGCCTCGAAGAACTCGGGCCACTGTTGTCTGTTTCCGTGGAACTTCTGAAGCTGGATTGTAGGTAGTTGATACATGGAGCTTAAGCCGCCGTGTGGTGGGCCTGCTCCGGCGCCTTGTGCATCTCTCAGTGCTTGGGCTTGTTGAATTTGCTCGGCGCGTGCATCTCTATCTGCTTTACTCCGATACAACTTTGTCAGTGAGTTCAACTCCAACTCCAGGTCTCTCAGCACGCCCAGTTTGTCGTGTCCGGCTTCTTGCTTCTCGGACAGCTTTTGCTTCCTCTGGAAGTCCTCGAACGCCGCGGTCTCTGCCTCTCTCTCAGTTCCCGACAGCTTACGAAGAAGATCGGCCCAGAGATCCGTTGCGGCGCGGACGTCGTACAAATTCATCTCCAGCACACCAATTTCTTGCTTTACCCGCGCCAGCTGCGCGTCCAGCATGTCCGCATTGTCTTCGTTTGACTGGGCGGGGTCGGGTGCCCTTTGGAGCTCTGCATATGCCTTTGCTTTGGCAATGGCGCGAAGCGCCGTGTGCATTTTTGTCTGAATAGGAGCGCTCATGGCTTTGTGCGTTGTTGTAGTTGTTGGTGTTGTCTATTGTTGCACTTGCAACGTGGTTTGACAACTTGTTGACTTTCCCCCCTTTTTGCCTCACTGTTAGTGTGTTGTGTCCCTTTGCAGACGGCCCCCTTGAATTTATTCGCAAGCTTGGAAGACTTGCGAATATATTCCGTTTCCCCCAATATATAACCAGAGTTTGGAATGCTCCGGTATATATTTTTTGTCCCACTTTTGATCAACAAACGTAGTGCTTGGAATACACCACGATTTGCTGATTTGTTGGTTGTTGATTAGTTCAGCTTCGATAAGTTGAACTAATCAAGAATTTACCCCAAAGTGCACTGCTCCTAGATGGATGTCCGGCGGCTCTGTTCGGTGCGCGCTGTGCTCGGTTACTGGCAGAGCTGGAGATTGCACGTTCGTCCTTGCGCTGGGTCGCCACTTGTTCGAGGTCCTTGTCGAACGGTTGCCTTCGGCTTGATGTTGTTGGGGTTGGGGAGGAGGAGTAGTGAATTTAAATTAAATTAAATTTTGAAGAAAATTTTATTTAATAAAAACAATACAATTTTTGGCGGACAATTTCGGGGGGAGGGCAATCGGGTGGATGGTTTTGGTGGGGGATGCGAAAGGGAGCGAAAGCCATTGGATTGTCCTTTTGGGCAATTAAATAGGTGAATTGGTTGTTTTCGATCAGATGCTCAAGATGGGCTCATTTCATTGAAATTGGCTGAGAATGAGCACAATATGTGAGAAGAGAGAATGTGATTGATGGAGGACAATTTGGTAAATATGGAGGGATAGATATTGGGGGACGAGACGGACAAATTTAGCGAATTGGGAGTGAAGGGGAAATTGGGGAGAAAAGGAGAACAACAAGTTGATGATAACCGATTGGGGAAGGGAGGAAGGTTGGGGGAAAGGTCGCCCCCACTTTGTACCTTGTGATCAAAAATGTTTTGTTTTGATCGTCGAATCGGTGGATTCGACACTCCCACGAGCGAAGTGGCTTCTCCGTTCTCCATCAAGATTTGTTTCCCTCTTCGTTGATGCTTGTCCTCGGTCACCTTGAAATATCCCTCTCGATGCTCGTTGATTGGCATCTTCCATTGTTGGTAGCGGGAATATGCACATGTTGTTGCCGTTTGTCCTTTGTTGAAGCTGCTTGATTCATGCGTGAAGCTTGATTGGATCTTTGTTGAAAGTGCTATTGCCATGAGCAGGATAAACATCAGAGTTGCAACTGTATGCAGAAAGGTCATGAATCTGCTTGTCTTTGATTGATTGATGTCCTCTGACTGTTGTTCGTTGAATGCTTTGATTGCATTATCAGGTTGGTTGACCATGGGGATGTGCTGTCGCGTTTTGGCTGATCTCTTTGTCTTCTGCTTGATGGCATTTACTTTCTGGATGCGTTTGTTAGTTCGCTGTGTATGTTGGTTGGATATTGTTGATCCTTTGGCGTATTTGCATGGATTTGTTTGATCATGGGCGGATAGAATGAATGAAACGTTTGCAGCTTGTTTTGGTTGTTCCATTTCTCCGCTTCCGCTCAACATTTTACCAATTCTGGAGTTGCAGATTGTGAATCCGCTTGGTAGTTTGTTGAATTCGCGCACTTTGAGCTCGTGCCATACGTCCATTCCCAGAAGAAGATCTGGTTGGCAAGCTTGCGGTGGTCGTAGTTTCTTTTTGTACAATTCCTTTTCCTCCATTGAAAAAATGTCCATCACAGGAAGTTTGTTTACGAGGAACTTCAACTTTCTGAGCTCGCAGATAAGCGTGTCTTTCCTTTCGCATATGAGTCCAACCTGGACGCGATCACCCAGATGTCGCTTCGGTTTTTGTTCTCCGAAGACGTTTAAGTAGCATTCGATCTTTGCTCGACTGAGAAGATCGAGTCGTTCTGCTGCTTCTGCACTGATAAATGAGTGCTGGCTTCCAGGATCAATGAAGATCGTTGCCTTGAAGCTTTTTCGCCAGTCTGAAGGGTTGAAAATTGTTGTCTTCGTTGTCATGAACAACGTTGTTGTCTCATTTGGTTGCTCGATGATTCTTGGCTTGGATTTGTTAGCCTGTTGCATTTGAGCGGCTGTCACATATTTTGATTGTTGGTTGCTGTGGCTTGCTTTTGTCATATTGTGTCTTGGGCACAACGCTGTTGGATGCTTTTGGTTGCAGTTGTAGCATGTCGATGGCTTCCGACACATTTCGGTATTGTGTCCAGATCGAAGGCATCGGTGGCAAAGTCGCTTGTCGTTAGCGATTGAAGTGTCTCACATTGATTGCATTCATTGTTCCAATGCATTTGCGAACAAAAGACACATCCGTGTGACGGTCTTCGTTTGAATGGGTTTCCTTGTGTTGCAAGGATGTGTGGTTGAATCTTCTGTGTTGCATCGGTAGTTGCATTGATGAATGTGTGCGCACGTTGAGTGATTTCTTGCATCTTAGTTTCATTTTCTCGATGCGTTATTTGTTGATGCTGACGGCGCATTGGTGGCGGTCGGTACTTCTGATGACCGTAATCCGTCATTGATTCTTGGATTTGGCATTCCTTGCGTACTGCTTCACCAAGGTGTTCCCGAAATTGCGTTGTTGTCCATCCACTTGGATTTTCGCCTTTTTTGGTGAGTATCGTACGCAGAAAAAGTGGATTCAGTTTTTTCTCCAACATTAAGTATATGGCCGCTCCGTCAATGTCTTCTCCTGCGGCTGTCAGCTCACGAGTCAGCCGTTCCAGGTTCATGAGGAACTCTTTTGTGTCGCGCAGGTTGTCGCACCTCTTGAGGTTGGTCAGTTCCAGATGCAGTGCTCGCACATGTCCTTCAATTGCGCCGTATGTGTCCTTGAGCAGCTGGAGTGCAATATCGTAATTTTCGTCGTTAAGACGGAGACCTGCTATCAAGTGGCGTGGCTCGCCTTCCAGGAGACTGCGCAGCAAGTTCAATTTTTCCGCTTTGCTGCCGATTCTGCTCTGAATGGCAGCGGAATAAGCTTCGAAGAATTCAGGCCACTGTTGTCTGTTTCCGTTGAACTTCTGAAGCTGAATTGTTGGTAGTTGATACATGGAGCTTAAGCCGTGTGTTGGGCCTGCTCCGGCGCCTTGTGCATCTCTCAGTGCTCTGGCTTGTTGAATCTGCTCGGCGCGTGCGTCTCTATCTGCTTTACTACGATAGGACTTTGTGTGTGTGCTCAATTCCAATTCCAGGTCTCTCATCGCACCCAGTTTGTCGTGTCCGGCTTCTTGCTTCTCGGACAGCTTTTGCTTCTTCTGGAAGTCCTCGAACGCCGTGGTCTCTGCCTCTCTCTCAGCTCCCGAGAGCTTGCGAAGAAGATCGGCCCAGAGATCCATCGCGGCGCGGACGTCGTCCAGATTCAGCTCCAGCACACCGATTTCCTGCTTTACTCGCGCCAGCTGCGCGTCTAGCATGTCCGCGTTGTCACTGTTTGACTGGGCGGGGTCGGGTGCCTTCTGGAGCTCTGCAGATGCCTTTGCTTTGGCAATGGCGCGAAGCGCCGCGAGCGTTTTTGTCTGAATTGGAGCGCTCATGGCTTTGTGCGTTGTTGTAGTTGTTGGTGTTGTCTATTGTTGCACTTGCAACGTGGTTTGACAACTTGTTGACTTTCCCCCCTTTTTGCCTCACTGTTAGTGTGTTGTGTCCCTTTGCAGACGGCCCCCTTGAATTTATTCGCAAGCTTGGAAGACTTGCGAATATATTCCGTTTCCCCCAATATATAACCAGAGTTTGGAATGCTCCGGTATATATTTTTTGTCCCACTTTTGATCAACAAACGTAGTGCTTGGAATACACCACGATTTGCTGATTTGTTGGTTGTTGATTAGTTCAGCTTCGATAAGTTGAACTAATCAAGAATTTACCCCAAAGTGCACTGCTCCTAGATGGATGTCCGGCGGCTCTGTTCGGTGCGCGCTGTGCTCGGTCCCTGGCAGAGCTGGTGATGCTGATTCGTCCTTGCGCTGGGTCGCCACTTGTTCGAGGTCCTTGTCGAACGATTGCCTTCGGCTTGATGTTGTTGGGGTTGGGGAGGAGTAGTGAATTTAAATTAATTTAAATTTTTTGAAGAAAATTTATTTAATTTAAAACAATACAATTTAGGCGGACAATTTGGGGGGAGGGCAATCGGGTGGTTGGTTTTTGGTGGGGGATGCGAAAAGAGAGCGAAAGTGAATTGGTTGGTTGGGTTGGGCAGAAATTGTACGTTTCGCCCAACGAAACGAACAATTTCAATGAAATGTGCGAGAATGTGGGAGTGTTGATTGATGGGTGGGGCGGGAGATAGTTGCGAGAGGGACTCAATTGGCCGAACAGTGCGGAGGCGGTGGAGGGAGAAGGGAAGGGAGGAAGGCCACAATTTGGTGATAAGTGGTGGGGAGGGGGGTGGCCGCCAATTTAGTGATAAACAAGTTTTTGTGTTGCGGGAGGGAAGGGAGAAGGGAAGGGGAGGAGAGGGGGGTTCCGATCATTCCCACCCCAATGATCAAAATATCATATTTGATCTTTCGAGTCCGGCTCGTCCGGATTCGACACTCCCGCGGGCAAGCTTCTCAATCCTCTGTTCCGCTGCGCCACGGTTTGGTGCGCCCGAAAGGATTGTCGCTCGCCTTTGGCCGGAATTGTGCTCGCTGCGTCGTCGTGTCCACTTCCACTTCGGTGCTGCGCAATGGTCGGCGCCCTTCTCGGTTGCTCCGCAATGAGTGTTCACTTGTTGGTCGAAGTGATTCGACCGAATGTGTGCGTGTTGGCGGCCTGTCCCTCAGCGGTATCGCTTCTTCGAACTGCGTTTCCCTTTGTTGTCTCTCCGTCTGTCGTCTTTGTTGTTGTTGCCGTGGTTTGAGGGCTGGCATTCCGATGAGAGTTCTCACTGTGACGATGACCGGGTTGAAAAGGTAAGCGAGTAGCAGTGGCACAAACATGTCTCTCGCAAACAGGAAAGTCGCATAGAGGCAGGCCAAGTGTATCCAAGTTTGAACTAAGCCGTACAGGATGTTCATGAGCCAGGCTTTTGCTGCGCCTGGAAGTCCGCCTTTCAAAGCTCCCAATGCGGTCGCTCGCTGCGTTTGGTGTTGCTCTTGCCGGTCCCGGAAATCATCAAAGGTGGCCAGCTCGTCCAGATGCAGGAATGGGGTGAAGTCCGATTCGTTGTTGATGATCCACGCTTTGAAGATGAGTGGGTGCACATCGAACGGTTTGGAGTTGTCCAGACTTTCGTAGAGGTCGTTGATACTGTCCGGATCGAGTCGATCGGCCGTGCCGGTGCGGGAATCGATCGACAACCAAACGTTCAAATCCTCACGCAATTGCAGGTAATGCTGTCTGTAGTTGCCACACGATGCGTTCTCCGAACTCATTCGAATGACTCGAAGCTCGGGATCGAGAAACGCGTCGATCGCTTGATCGTGAATGTAGACGCGGACAGGGATGAGTTTGAAGCAGGTTGCGCATGGCCGGTAGTCCAGATCCGTCAGTGGGATTGAAGAGCAGGGGAACACCAACATGGTGTTCTCTGACGCCCACTTTGCCATCACATCTGATCGACCCAGCAACTTCCGCGCTTGGACAGTTGGGTTGGTGCTGCGCACTGCTCTTTGACATTCACGGTTAAACAACTGCGCGATAGCGATGTTAACCGCAAGTTGACTTGCAGTAAGCTGTGCCGCAAGTTGCGCAGTTTCGACCATTCGTTTGGTTCGTTGTTCCGTGGTGATGATTTTGTTGTACTGCGCCGCGCGGATTCCATATCCTTGCTCGGATAGGACAATGTACTCGTTGTCGCAGGCGACTTCCTCCACTGCCGCTGTTTGAAAGGTGAGCGCCTTCTGCCGGTCGCGACTTAACCAAGTCGCGGGCTCAATGCCTTGTGGTGGCGTGAACTCGCCTTCCAAGACCCCGACTTCTTCGTAGTCGCAAGTGTGGCAGGCTCCTTGACAATGTGGCGTCCACAACAGACTTGTGTTGTCGTTGAGTTGACAGAATCCCGATGTGTAGGAACAATGGTCCACATGATGTAGGGGCGACAGTAGCTCCATATTATGCCGTCTTAAGTAGAGCACTGACTGTTGGACGAAGCAGTTCGTGGTGGTGCTGTGCTGCTCCCCGGAGAAAAGGCTTGCCAAAGGGCCCGGGAAATTCGTCTGAAGTTCGTCGTTCGTGGCCCATGAGTTGTCGCCGTTAGGTTGCATCTCAGACGACGAGAAGGGGCATTCGTGCTGTACGGCAATTTGTTGACAAAGTGTTTTCGTCACTGGGATGAGTTCCTTGTCGAAGGTGATGAATTTGTCGTTCAACAGGTTACTGTAGTATGACTCCCGAATTCGCTTGATGGAGCAGTGCCAGACGGACGGGATCTCTTGCGGTTTTCGGAGTTTCGCGTAGAAATTTATCTCCAACTCCGTCCAACGTGCTGAAATTGAAGGTGGCGCGCGACAGAATGGCGAGGATTCAGAACCCTTGACCCGCCAAAGAGTGCCGCCCTTGCTCATACACCAGAAGACATCACCTCCTCCGATGTTCACGTGCTGATGTCTGCGTGTTTGCAGAATCTTTGGCCATGCAGCTACAGTGGTTGTGGAGGTAGTACTCGGGATTGGCGTTGATGTTCGTGTCGATTGTTGTGTTGCTGGCTGTCTCCGCATCTCGTCAAACTTCTGTTTTCTCATTCGGCTCGCAGTGTTTTGCGGAGCGCGTTGAGTTGTTGTTGCAACTTTGTAACGACGTCTTGGGACTGTCGTTCTCATTGCTTCGGTGAATGGCCGTGCTGTGGTCGACATCGTACGTGGCGTCATGGTCGTGGTGATGAATGGAAGCGTCCACCGTGATGTCGTTGAAGTTGTCGGACGAGTTGTTGGCCTGGTTGTGGTCGCAGTTGACCTGGTGGTTGTCTTAGTCTCGGGTTCGAAGGCGTCGAAATCCACCGCAATTACAGGCTTCCGCTTGTCCACATGGATCTCGTTTGATTTAACGAGATTTTCAAACACATTGCCATAATGCCAAACGCCGATTCCGCCGAACTGATTTGGCTGAGGCTGGGCCATGCTTGTGCCGAGGCTGAGGAAGAGCAGTGCCAACACCAGCAATGTCGGGATGAACTGAATGGTGGAGCTTGGTGCTGCGTGTTGACCCGAACTTGTCGTTGGGGTCTGGTCCAGTTCCATTGCCTCTTCTTGCTCCAGATTTTTGATACGGTCGGCGATTTGACGACCCTGACCGGCCTTCCCGGTGCTCACATAAAAACCACACCGATGCTTCTGCGCCAACTGGTAAAAACTTCGCTTTATATTTGTCCACTGATCGCAGATGGTCTTCACAAGAACCAGTGTCGTTCCAATCCCCGTCGAGGTGACCAACATGACGTTTGGTTCCAGGAGTTGTGCTTGTTGTGTCGACGGGTCTGCGCGATAGGAGAAGAGCACACGTTTGCAATTGCTGCCCGGACATAGCTTTCCCTCGATGTTCTCAGTTGGTTCCATGCTGAACCATTTGGCATTTGGGAAGAAGGTGTGCAGATAGTCGGCGCTGTTGTCTCCAACGACGATCGTTGGAGCATTGATGTAATTGCAGTAGGGGTAGTGGTGCTTTGCTCTCATTCTTGACAGATGGTTGCTGAAGTTGCGCGTCATGCTCTCCAGCCATTCTTGAAGACCTGATGATGAATCCCATGATGCCGGAACGGGCGAAGCCAGGCATATTGGCCCGTACTGCTTCTGCGTGAACATGTCGCTGAACACATCGCAGGAACGAATCCATTCTTTGATTATGGCTTCGAAGTGCTGCGGACGAAAGAGCTCCCTGGTTGTCGCGGAGACTTCGTCGGCCCAAAATTGAATCCACATGAATTTGTGGTTGGCCATATCCACATAATAACGGAGTTTGTGATAGGTGATTAGGCCTCCTGATCCTTGGAACCGTCCGAAGAAATGGAGAATCATCGCGTGTAGTAGACACAAGGCTCTGCAGTATCCGTAATCCACGAACGATGGGTGTATTCTCGTTAGCGTGTTGAATACACACGATTTGGCGCAAGTTTGATGCGACTGGTCGCACTCGGTCAGAATGCTGTAGTCCGTTGTTCGGATCCGAGTTGGTGCGGCGACGCAGTATTCTTCACAAAGCTCTACTTCAATGGATGGCTGCGAAAGTGACGTTTTCTCGGCATCTGGGGGTTGCTGCGTCTTGAACCTTATGACGTAAGGTTGTTGTGTTTGCTCCGGTGTTGTTTCTCGGATCGGTTGAGCTGATTGTGTTGTGGTGTCCTCGTCGCCGGATTGTCGTCTGACGCGTGTGTTGATCGGCTGGATGACCGGCTCGGTTGGTGCAGAATTGTGTCGGGTACGTCCGACTCTTGTGTACTTGAGTGCTTCGGGGAATTCTGCTTTGATCGTGCCATTGCTGAGTCTGACCACAACTCGTGGAAGTCCCGTGGCTCCGACGATCTGGCACTTCACTAGCTCGAGTTGCTCCTCATTTGAAAGGTCAGTGTGTCGCAGTTTGAAGCGACCCTCCTTTTGGAGTTTTCTCAGGTCGCGCTCAATCCTTCCGTTCCTCCATGAAGTCATCCAATTCTGGCCATATCGGAAGAGCAAGTATTTGCTCAACACTTCTTCATGGCG
>JAQIYK010001022.1:0-11059 GCA_034700465.1 Rotylenchus robustus | reverse complement strand
CGGCGGCCGTGTAGAAATGGTCGGGTGTGTCCCAACGAGTTTCTAAATATGAAAAAATTAAATTAAAACTGTTTTTAAACAAAAAACTGTTTTTAAGAAAAATAAAACCGTTTTTATGTTAGAAAACGGACCTGTACAGTTTTTCTACTATTTATAAAAAGATTAAAATCTAGACAGCGTAATTATTGTTCAAAAACCGCTTATGTACATAAATGTATGTTAAAAAACCGCAAAATAAAAATATTTTAAATATATATTATTTATGATAAATGTTCAATATAAAGATTAGAAAATGTTAAAAACCTAAAGAAATTTTTTACAAAATATATAAAATTAAACCTCCGCTAAAAATGTGCCAATAATAAGACTGTCCGTCGGAAGTTTCGGCCTGTACCCACTCAAGGGTGGTGCCTTGTCCCGCCATCTTTTCTGCTTCCATCTGCTGCTCTCCCCCATCATCATCGTCATCTACCCAGCACTGCGACTTTTTTGACTTCTTTTTCAATTCTTTGAGCTAAAAAAAGTTTGAACTTTTTAATTTTATAAAATTGTAACAAAAAACCTTTCTTTTCTGTTCTCTCAATTCCGCTCTTGGATCAGACTCGTCAGCATCTGACGGCTTGCGCGGATCTAAAGTAAATATGATAAAACCTTCAAAAAAATTATAAAAAATGTAAAAGTATTGAAGTTAGAGGAGGAAGCTTTATAGTATTGAAGTTTTCTATCAAATTTCCATTTTACAAATACTTTTTGTAAATTTGCAAGCATTCAAAATTTAAAAAGGTAGTATGGAGGCGTAGCATTTTGAACATTACACATTACTCAAAATTTAAAATTCACATTTCCCAGAATAAAAATTCAAAAAATTCAACCGATTGATTGAGTTTTGAGTTATAGGCTTCTATTCCAAGATGTGTAAAATATAGCTTACATGGCCTTTGTTCAACAACAGTGGGTACTTGTCGCTCTTCCCGGGAGTTTATGCTCGCTCTTGCAGCTTGTTCCATCGCCAACAATGTCATCCTTAGGTCATGATTCTGAAAATGGGTTTGAAAATTGAAGTCAATTTACGATCAGGGCTTATAAAAATAGCTCGGAATTTATTAGCAAATAGATTTTTATAAGAATTTTCCACTTTTTTTGTATTTTTCATATGTACCTCAATCTCCTTATCCTTGGCCTTTTTGGAGCTTTCTCTGATCCGCTGCTGCACCATCGCTTTGTGCTTAAGGCCTTGCTCATGGCGCTCGATGCTGACCTTGTTGTCCGCATACCAAGTCTAAAATTGTTTTGTTTGAACAGAATTTTTTTTGAAATTCACAAACCTTGCAGATTTCACAAAATTTCTTTGCATACGACTTCCAGTATTCAGTCATTTTTTGCTAATACGTTTTTGTATGTTTCTATCAGACAAATTCGGGAAAATCTAAAAAGTAAAACGTGCAAATTAAAAATATATCATAGTATCATCAAAGTGGAAAAAGGAAAAAATTGGATGTAAAAATCCAATTTATACGTTTCCTTGAAAAATTGAACCGGATTGAACGGGTGAACGTGGTCGGTGTTGGTGAGGCGTGGGGTGGGTCGCGGGTGTTGGGTTTGGGTGTGTGTGGGTCTGTGGGTTTAATAAAATTGAAAAATTGCGATAAAAATGACCGCTTAAAATTTATATTCATAATTTAGTAGTGGTATTGGTATTCTGTTTTTAATATTTATTTTATTAATTTATTAATTATTATTAAGTATTAAGTTTAGTTCTTCAAATTCAAATTATTTATGTTTTTTGTTATTTTTTTTTATTCACTTTATTGATAGGAAAACCTTTTCCTAATCTATGTTTAAAAAAATCAATCCATAGAAATTTTTCTTTAGATATAGATAGTTTATTTATTTTATTCACGTTTTTATGTTGTATCTTGTATATTCGGTCGGAATATCCCGCTAAATTGCTTCGATCAACCAACCCGCTGCTGTTCATCAACTTTATCAATTTGTGTATAATGACGAAATCCAATCCGGAGGCACCGAAACAGCGAGAAAGGAAGTCAAGATCAGCCACTTCAATTTCGAGGTCACAATCAAGCACCTCAACAGGTTTTATTGTAATTTTGATAACAAGAAATGTCCATTTGTATAATCTTTTTCTTTGTTATTAAAAACCGGTTTTTATATATCCATAATTTAAACCGCACAAAAGTCATGAAATTTGTACAATTGGAACCAACGATTGAGTTTTTTAGAATCGAAATCACTCAGTATCGATTAAGATTTGGATCGAAAAAGGCAAAATTGTGAGATTTTGAAAGTTAAATTTTTTGTAAATTGATTCAGCGCGTCAAGCTAATGGCCATACTACTATTCGGCCACCACACCCTCCGGTTGTTGTGCCGCGTCGGTCGGTCGTCTCATTTCCTTCTCCGCTCGCAATTTCGCTCAGCGGCTGTGGCTTCCTTTGCTCATATCACATTGGCGCGATGATTTGCTTCCAAAGGCACGCCCAGGTATACAAAAGCTGAGGCTTTATCTACTTTTAATTTTTGATTTTTAACATATTTTTAAGAAACAACAACCTAGAATCGAAATGGCATGACGCTATTCGAAACTTTGATATATTTTTTGAATTTTTTAAACGGTTTTTGGTAATTATGCAGTTTATAGAAACACTAAAATTACATGCAGATGCAACCTATTTTTGACAACTTCCTTTTGAGCCAAAAATATGTTGCATATAAAAAAAGACACATCTATAAACTGAAAATAATCGATTTTCAACAACGACTTTTTGTAGGTTTAAATGGTAGTGTATTGAGAATTGGGTTGAACACCATAAAGACACCAACAGTAGTTTAGGTCCTTCTTTCCCATGTGAACTTTTATTGCGGTGCCTCAGCTGGAGCGCTGATTGCAGCTATACTCGTGTTAGCGCCACGATCACTTGAGGTTGGTTTATCAAAACTTTTTTCGTTAAATTTAAAAAAGACATCTGAAATCAAATTATGCTTGATTGGTTTTAGTATCATGCTACTATAGAGCAGAAATTAAAAAATCTTTTTCAAAAAATTGAAACTAACAATAAGCAATTTTTGGAAATTTTGACAATTTGGATCTTAATATGTACCAATAAATCTTAAATTTTACATTTCAGGACGGCCTAAACCAACTGTATGCACTGGCAGAGGAGGTACAAACACGTCCCTTTGGTGCACTGACCCCGGGCTTCAACATGGCGCAAAGGCTGGCCAACATTGTGGACGCTTTTTTGCCGCCAGACGTCTCACCGGCCAACGGCTAGCTGATCATTTCCGTTACCAAGCAAAAAGTAGGTATAAAAAGGTGTAGATTTTAGGCTAAGAATTTCAAAACGTAAAAACCAGTATAAGGGGTTGGGTTCCAGGGCTGTCGCGAAATTTCGATTTCGAAAATCGAAACATTCGAGGTTTTATTTCGATTTCGAGAATGGAAATTTCGACTTTTTTACTAAAAAAAATTACATTTTTTTTTACTTTCGCGACAGCGCTGTTGGGTTCGTAGTTCGTAACAATAAAACCTCTGAGAAAACCAATCAAACGTTATTATACAATTTGAACTTGAAACCGATAAAAAATGTAGACTTATTATTATTAGGCTGGCAAGAAGGGTCGACTCCCCCCCCCCTCCTCAGGAAAAATTTTGAGCCGACCCACCTTGCCAATTTACAACTTATAAATGTGGATGGAATTGGAATATATTAACACAATTTATTGATTTTCAGGATCGTACAAATCGACTGATTTCGACATATTCAAGCAGAGAATACTTGCTTCAGTGCCTCAATGCCACCTGTTACATTCCCTACTATTCGAGCAGTAATCCGCCCACAATAGATGGAGAGGTTGGATACATTTTTGACATTTATCTATATATAATTTCTATCTAATGATCAATTTTTCACAAAAAATGTAACAAAAAAATAATTGCACAAAAACTAAAAATTCACTTCCTTTTTTAGAAATACATTGACGGAGTGTACTCATGCAATTTGCCAATTGTGGAGGGAGTGCAAAACACCATCACGATCAGCCCGTTCAGCGGCGGTGCTATCATCGCACCGCGGGACCGACAAACCCGCTTCGACTGGCAAATGACGCTAGGCCAGCAGCGAATGAATGTACGACGTTTATTTTTATCAAGGGCCAAGGGGGTGGGGCCCGGGCCCCCTTCCCGAAATGCCAAAAATTGAAAATTTTTAATAGGGTCCCCTTTTGTTTTCAAAAATCACGAACATTTTTTGCCGGCGAAAATATGATTTTTCAATAGAATTTCCCCTTATGGACCCAAAAATTAAGCCACAAAACTATGAAAATTGATCTCTCAAAAATTTTTTTGTTAATTTTTTAAACAAAAAAACAATTAAAACACCAAATTTCTTTGAATTTTCTTCCGTTTTTTAATTTACTTTAAACGTTTGCTTTTAGATTTTTATATGTAACTTATTTATTTTATCATCCACAAATCCAAATCAGAGACATTCCAAATAATAATTCCATACATATTATCAGGCCCATCGCCAAACAAAATTTCGAAACGGATTTATAGGGAATTTTCGAGAAAAATTCGATTTTGTGGAGTTAATTTTTCCCAAAATGCTTTATTTTGGCGGGGAGGGAAATTCCTCCTTGGAAGGGCCTGCATATATATCCGTCAAGTCTAATCAATTATAATGATTTAAGGTGAACATCGCGAATGTGGTACGCGGTGCGCAGTCGCTGTTTCCCCAGTCCATGGAGCAACTTACTCAGCTGTACCGGAACGGGTACACCGACGCCATGCTGTACCTGCTGAAGAAGGGCTTCTATGAGCGTGGCGAGGGCACCGCGGTGTGATCGAAGTTGGAAATCCATTTTTAGTGCAAAGATCAACGAAACTTATCCGGTGCTATAAATTGTTTTGTCTGTTTGTTTTCTCAGGACTCAAAAATCTCTCAATTTTCTCTAAATAATTGTAATTTATTGTTGTGCTAGAATTATACCCTGCCAAATGTTAACTGAATTTCACGAGGAATCCGAATATGGTCTCCGTTTTTTAAATTCCAAATTTTTTAAAGATTTTATAGCCAAATGTGACACATTAACAAAAAGTTAACAAAGACATATGGCGGGGTATAGCTAGAATCCAAAAATTAGTTTTGGTATTTTTCGGCGTATAAAAGATGTGCAATACTCTATGTACCGGCCAAATATAGCTCGTAGCCCCGTACGTATTCGTACTTTTTCTCGTATTTCGATAAAAATTGTTTTTTTTGCATAAACTAAAATTAAAAAATGTCCATTTTTTGCTAGGGAATACGAATATCAAGCACCTTCGAAGAGCATTCCCCAGTTGGCGTTTTATTTTATTTTCGAGGGAAATCGGCAAAATAGATCCTGCTCGGAGAAAAGCACGATATTTAATCGATTGTTTTTTCACAAAGTTAGAAAGATTTGTCAAAACGATCGACAATAAAACGAATAAAAAGCGGAAGGGAATCATCGCCAGCAAAAATTGTTATGATTTCATTGTTATTAACTCGGCTCCAACTTAAAATAATTGCGAACAGATTTTTTCACCGAAATTTTGTTAAATTTTTGAGAGATATAAAAATACCAGATACCATGTTCATAAAAAAATCAAATTTTTGTGATCAGGACCATATTGTAAAACAAATGTTATTGGATACGATCATAATTATAAGACATAACTATGGTCATAAATGTAATGTTGAAAAATGTGAAGTTGATTGAAAAGGTGAATTCGTTTTACATCGTTTGATTTTTCATAAAATAAAATTGCATTTTTGCGCAAACATCTCATATCTCACCACTTCATCCACATCAACTGGATCAAAAGCTCCTTGCTGATGAGCTGATTCAACTTGGCCTGGTTGGACTTGTAAAATTCGCGCAACTGCTCAGCATTCATTCCTTGCAGAATGCAGTTCTTGACAAAATATTTCTCAAATTTATTATTGAAGTTTTTATTTGTATGCTTTTATGACAGAGATCAGAAAATGTTTATTTTCTCAAAAATTCGTGAAAAAATTGCCAAAATCAAATTTAGAAAATTCCGCCAATTAAAACATACAAAAATTAAAAAGGGAACTCGAAAATTTTAAATGCGTTGTCACTGAAGTGAGAATATTAAGATTGGAACTTTCAAAAATTGACTTTTTCCAAAAAAATAAAAGGATTTTTTTGCAACACGGACCTTCAACTTTTGGAGGCGATAAGCTTCGACATAAATCAGACGATCGATCAATGGAATTTCCACGCAGTTAATCAGATGTACCTCACAACGGTCCTTCAACCAATCCACTTGAAAGCGATCTGACAAAGCCAACAAAGCACCGATGGTTTTTGCTAAAAATTGGATTTTTTCAAAATTTACTATTTTTTAAATTGTATTTGGTGCTTATATAGTTAGTAAAATGGTCAAACCAGGTCCATTAACCAGAAAAATTTTTCAGAGGTTTGCAATTCTTTGGGGTGTATTTTCATCAAAAATCTATTTTCAGAGGTATTTTTGGATTATGAGCGAAAAAACATTTTTGGAAAAAAAACAATTATAGGTCATTTTTTCTTGAATTATACTAATTGTAAGCCAATGGAAAATACACTTATTTTCTTTTTACAATTTTGGATAAGGTGGGTTCTCTATCCACCTAGATCGAATAAAAAAATTGGCCGTTTTTAATAATTAGTTTAATTTTTTATATGTATTTAAAAAATATTTAAATAATAAAAATGAGCTGCTGCAACTAACGGTTTGGCGGTATCATTTGAATGGGCGAAATGGCCTCCAAAAACAGGCGAAAATCTTTGGCGGTGATGTCCTCAAAAGTGACCGTGCGATTCGCCTTTTCTTTCATTTCTGTGGTAAGCATTCGGTGGAAATATGCTGACACTGACATCATATGGTGTGCAGAAACCTAAAAATTAAAATAAATAATTTAATAAAACCTAAAAAAATACCAAAAATTGCTCATCTCCAATAGTGATGTTCAGCTCATCGTATCCTGAGTTAAGAGGAGGACAAACTCTATAAAACAATTAGGTATATATTTAAATTTTTATATGTTTTTAAACAAAAATTTAGTGTCTTTTAAAATAGTTTCGTGCCAAAATAACAAACTTAATCAACCAAATGATATTTTTCTTAGCATAATAATTTCAAAACTTACATTTCCGGCAATTTGCGTTTTTCCAGAATCCGCACAATGATTTGACAAATTGAGCTCGACGCCGACGGCAAACTTATGGTTTTTTGTTCGTGATTCAATTCAAGTGTCTAATAAATTCAATTTCAAGTGTCTAATAAAATATAATAAAATATGAAATATGAAGTGTCTAATAAATATCTAATTTTTATAATTTATAATTTATTTTTATTTCATCCATTAAAACAAAATGGCTAAATGAATTGAAGACCACAAACATTTTTTATTTGAATAATACCTACAAAAAGATAGGTCTAAACTCTAAACAGTGGTGTCACCAGAATATTTCGAAGGAGACTGATAAATGGACAAAGTTTTGTGGTGAGCTTTTTTAATCACCCAAAGCCGATTTTGGGTTGTTGAGTTAGAACTTTTTTGTCTCTATGTTTTTTTCTATGTTTTTTGAGAACATCTATTAATTTTTTACTCTGCTGGCATATGTGTCCAAGGGGGGTCGCTCCTCGGGCTCGCGATCGGCGTTTAACCCCCCTGTTGCCGGCCTTTTTGAGTGCGATCGACCAAAAGAACTTTAAAAAATTGCTTAAAATGAATAATAATCAATTTTTTAGTGCTATTTATTATGCGATCGACTTTTCAGGCGATCGCCAAAGTTAATAGAACTCGATCGCAACAAAAATTAAAGAAAAATATTGTCAATAATTGTCCAAAAATTAATTTCTCCAACCTTTCGACCTCTTGCGAATGACTTTCTTGTTATAATTGGTCGAAAAAGTCGATCGCATGAATTTTTTCCTCTTTTTCCTTCAATTTTTCATCATTTTTTACAAATTTTCCTCAATTTTTTCGATCGCGTGCGTTCGACCTACCGCCACTGGGGGACCCCCTGCGATCGAGGTGGGGGGAGGAGGGTTGACCTTGACCCCCTTGGACACCTATGCCTGCTGGTGGCGACATTCGCCTTACATTTTCCCAGTTTTTTACATTATATAGAAAATTTATAAATATATAACCGAACATACATCGATGATGTTCTGTTTGCTGCCATTCCATTGCCAAATCACAATTTGAGCCAGCAGCTTTTGACCATTATCTACTTGTTGTTCCTCGTTGCGGCTAGCACCAGTAAACCACAAATTACTACCATATTTTTCAACAGAAAACTTGCTTAATTTTGGTAATTAAGTCTTTTGATCGAGTCTTAAAAGTCTTTGGATTAAAATAATTTACGATGTAGCTTGAGTCCAAATCAAGGTTCTATCGTAACCCATATCAAAGCAATATTCAGCAGCAATTAAAAATTCATCGTACAACTTGTCAGAACATTTGATATCATTGTCATTAGTAGTAGACATTTTCCAAGCGAGCTCTAACAACATGGGGAGATAGGTAGGTTATATTGATATTTGTTTGAATTTAAAGTATTCAACCCCTGGTGCAGAAAATTAGAAAGGTGCGTAAATCGGGTAAATATAGCAAAATTTATAAATTTCTGCAACGCTTACAGGTATTGGTGCGTAATTTCAAATTTAGGTGAAAGGCCACAAAAATGTACCAAAACTGCAGAAAAAATAATATTCAAAATGCAATTTTAATTTTTTGTAAAATGAATTAATCCTTCATAGTTTTCTAGAAGTTAAGGAAATTTTTGGGGTAATGTATGCGGGGTATAATTGCTTACCAGCAGTTTAAGAAATCACAAAATTCGCTTTCCATCCACTCGATTAAGTGTTCAAAACCTGTCATATTAAATTAGAAATGCAAATTAATCATCGCAATAGTTCAAGGATATTAACCAAATTATTATTTGTTCAAAAAATGTAAAAATGTTTTTTATGATTCAAATTTCAAAAATATGCTCAAAACTCAAAAATTGTGAGAATTGGATTTGCAAAGAAAGCCGATAAATTAAACAAAATGTCTGTGGGATAAAAAATAATTCGGCTTCGTTTTAAAATATGGCCCAAATCAATCAAACAATGGAATTTGTTCAAATTTTTGAAATAATAAGATCAAATATTTGGCAATATCTTCTTATGCAATGCCATAAAATGCATTTTGTTGTTGATCAAAACCATATTTTAAAAACTAAGGACAGAATAGGATCGAAGGCATGGAAAAGATGCCGTTTTGGAGCCAACATCCAATGTTGAAAAATGTTAAATGATTGAAAAGATAAGTTTGTTTTTCTGGGGATCTGATTTCATCAGGTTTTTCATAAATAAAGTCGACTCCATCAGCCGCTGATCAGCTGAATCAGAAATTCCTTGCTGAGTTGATTCAACTTGGCTTGGTTGGACTTGCAAAAATCGTGCAACTGCTGCACACTCATTCCTTGCAGAATACAGTTCTGGAAAAATATTTTACCAATAGGGGTTGGTTTATGAAAAAAATTCTCAAGATTTATATGCACATTTGAAAAAGTCCATTCATTTCTTGCAGAAAGAAGTTCTGAAAGAATGTAATGTTCCCATTTTCAAAATTGGGTTAGAGGGAATAACTGTAACTATCAAAATGTTCATTGTTTTATCTATTAGCAAAACAGCTGAGCGGTTGCGATAGAATTTGTTTGAAATATATAATTTTATCAGAAAATCCTTTTATAGGGTCTCATTTTTCACAATAGAGATAAAACCACATACGTCGATATATATACTTATCCAAGAAAATGTTTTGTCCATTGAACAAAGAATGTATTTGAATTTAGAAATTTTGTTAAAATAAAATTAAAAAATTCAATATTGAGGTGCCTTGACAGCTCGTCATAGAAAACTTTTGAATATACATTTCCAAAAAAAACATTTTTCCCATTTTAAATTTTTTTTTCAAATGGAAATTTTTTTATTTTAAACGAACCTTCAACTTCTGGAGACGATAAGAGTCGGCAAAAATCAGATGATCGATTAATGGAATTTCCACGCAGTTGGTCAGATGTACTTCACAACGATCCTTCAACCAATCCGTCTGGAAGCGATCTGACAAAACCAACAAAACAGCGACAGTTTTCGCTAAAGTTGTGTTTTGGGAAAATTCAATTGAAAACTTTATAATAATCGAAAAAAGTCGGAATTTTTTAAACAAATTTTTTTTATTTGATTATTATTTTTATTATGGCAAAACTAAGTTATTGAAGACAAAATTTGGTCACTTTCTTTTAAAAATTTGGTCACACTTTTTTTACCAAAATTGGTTTACAAGTTGTGGCCGATTTATTAAATTTCGTGGAAATTCTCTAAGTTGACCATAACTTCGTCAAAAGCAATCTTTTTCTTGAATGTTATAATTTTAAGTAATAAAAATAAACTACAACTTACGGTTTGGCAGTACCATCTGCATTGTAGAAATGGCCTCCAAAAACAGGCGGAAATCGTCGGCTGTGATGTCCTCAAATGCGACCGTGCGATTCGCCTTTTCTTTCATGTCGGTGGTGAGCATTCTGTTGAAATATGGCGACATTGTCATCAGATGGTGCGCAGAAACCTAAAAAATACATATTCAAAAAATAAAGTTAATTTACTACAAATACATACCAAAAACTTATCGTCTCCAATAATGATGGTCAGTTCATCGTGTCCAGAGATGAGAGGAGGACAAACCCTATATTAGGTAAATTATTTTACCATAATGTTTAAGTAAGTCAATTAGTGTTATCATTTAAAATGGGAAAAACATAAAATCTCGCATAGTTTTTAAAATGTAGCTCTTCTATAATTTAATAACAACATTATTTTAAAATTATTATTACTATTATTATTAATAATTGGAAAATGACGATACAAACATACCCCAAAGGTTTTGGAAAGTGACTCGTATCGGCGGCCGAAGGCCGCCGAAAAAAACGAGTCGTTTAGGTGGCCGAAAGCCCAAAAT
>JAQIYK010001021.1:0-11063 GCA_034700465.1 Rotylenchus robustus | reverse complement strand
CTACGAGAAAATTGTTAGCGAAAAATTTCAATATGCCAAGAAAAAATTTATAGAAAAATTAAAGAAATTTATTCCAAAAAATTGTATTTTTTGTTGAATTAAAATCCGGTAAAGTAAAAATTAAAAACAAAGTTTATAATGTATTGTATAATAAGAAAAAAATACTAATAAAATTACTTTCAAAATTTTGAAATAAAATTTGTACAAAATTTTTTCTTTTTCAAATTTTTCTGTACAAAATTTTTCTTCTAAAATTTTTATCGGAATTTAGAAAAAAATTACCAAACCTTTTTTATTTTTAAAATTCTAAAAAATCTATAAACCATTAAAGATATTTTTGAATTTTTTAAACATGAATCTCTAATTCTATTGGAAATTATTTAATTTAATTCCAAGGGCGGTTTTTTTCCAAGGGCGTAGAATCCGAATCTGATATCAAATTTTGTCAAATCATTGATTTAATCTATGATTTATTTTTTACTTTACCAAACAAAAAAATGGATCATAAATCTAAAAAAAATCATAGATTAAATCAATGATTTGACAAAATCTAATATCAGATTCGGATTCTACGCCCATGGAAACACCCGTACGCCAATTTTCAGCTTTTTGAAAGAAAAAAATTTTGGTTTCAAAGAATTCAAAAATGGGAGGGGGCACAAACTGCACTATTACCAGTTACAATACCCCCCAGTTGAGCCAGTTTTTAATAATCATTACGAATTTCCCAACTGTGCTTTGATTTTTTGCTAAAGTTGTTACCGTTCAGTTCCGCTTCGGAAAGGCCAGCTCCGTGTCAGTGTCGCCTAGTGGCCGATTCATTGTGCTGAACTATGCGCCCAGCAAACGGACACCAAAGAGCACTTTTCGTATTTTTGACACCAAAACTCAGTACTTTTAATAAAACTTTTTCAGATTATTACCACCTTAAACCCTTTTCAGAACTTTCGAAAATGTTGGCCCCACAAAGAGTGGTGATGAGAATGTGCGGGTTTTGGAGTGGAGTCCGAAAGGAGATGATTTTGTATGTTTCCTTCAAGTTTTCCTTCAAATGTTCCATAATTTACCTACGTAGGATTTGTAGTATTTGATTTTTTGTAAAACACTAAAGATGATCCGGAAGTTTCAGTTCCTGCCAAACCGGAACTTTTTTAAAATGTTCCCCGAGGCATTGGCACCATACCGATTTTTAAATTCAAGTTCACTTTTTTGAAAACTGATGGTTAATTTGTTTTTTTATAATTTTTTGGTGATAATTATTGCTTTTTCAAGTAGGCCTGTAACCAGAAAATTTTTCGGGAGGGGGCAATTCTTAGAGGTGTAAATTTTAAGGGGTATATTTTACCCAAAAAGTCAATTTTCAGTGGTGTATTTTCACTTTTAAGCGAAAAAAAAACACATTTTTGGTCACTTTTTATACTACTAAAAGCGGGGTTTTTTGACCGTTTTTGAGCTATTCTGTGTTAGAAAAAATCGCATATTTTCTTGAAAATTTTCTGAAAATTTCTCAATTTTGGCATTTCTTTTTTTCAGCTCCCCCCCCCAACCCCCTAGAAGCCTGTTTTCAAGTTCCAGCCTTTTCGAAAAAAACTCGTCAATTTTCATTTTTTGTTTTTTTAATTTCAATTTTTTGCTGTTTTTTAAATTTAAAACTTTACTTTTGAAGGCCTTTGTGCACGACAACGAAGTGTACTACCAACAAAATGCGTCAACACCGCAAAGTGTGCAACTGACCAACGATTCCAGCACCGACATGCTGAACGGTGTTGCCGACTGGTTGTACGAAGAGGAGATACTGCAGAGTGCGCAGACCCTTTGGTGGTCGTTGGATGGCCAATATTTGGTCCCTTTCGCACTTTTTGGTTTTAATTGTAATTTTTTTAGGCATTTTTAACCATCGACAATCGCCAAGTTCCCCATGTGCCCATCAGCTTTTATGCCCGTGAGCAATTAATCGACAATTTTATTATATCAAAATTCACCTCCATTTGCTAAGAACACAATTATCCATTTGTGATGCGACAACCATATCCAAAAACTGGAGATCCGCATCTGCCGGAGGTGTGGCTGAACATATGGCGGAAGAAGGACAGAGAACTGCGACGCATTCGTGTGGATGCCATTGAACCGAGGTGAGCGGCATACAAAACGCGAAACTAATTTTACATTTCGGTCAAAAATTAGGAGAATAGGACGATGCTTTATTTTTACTTTCTTTAATTATATATTATTAAACTTTAGCGCGCGTACCTACTTTTTCTCTGCGTCTTGGCTTCAGCTCTATGGTCGGCAAGTACTTGCTGCCGTGTGGGCAAATCGTTATCAAAATCAGGTACGTACGTTCAGAACTTTTGTCGTTGATAATGGGCTGACTTGAGAACCAATAAAAACAAAATTTGTGAAATTTGCGATGATTCCCTTTTTTCTTACTTAAGGGTATTTTTTCTTGATCCGAAAAATTCAATTCTTGGGGCCTGTTTTTCCAACAAAAAATCCATTTTCAGCAAGCGAAAAATGCGGTTTTGGAACATTTTTAAGCGAAAAACGCAATTTTAGGCCATTTAATTAAGCGATTTCGAGTTGATTTAAAAAAACGCCTATTTTCCTCATAAATTTTTGAAGAATTTTCAATTTGCCATTTTTGGGGGTGGGCATGCCCCTGTCCTTTGGATATAGCATACGGATTACAGTTGTGGTCCACATTTCGCTTATAAATACTTTTGCCATTTCCCTCCTTCTTATCAGATAACCATTTCGCTGTGCACCTTCGATGGTGGCCAATGCGTGCCAAACCTCGTGCAGAAGTACGCCTTCGATCAGTTGGCTGCTTCTGATGAGGCGCCATTGCGTCTATGGGCAGAGCCAGAGGACAGTCGGGCAAGCGCCCACACCGAAAATGCCTTCTTCACGCTGTTGCCCCACCGGAGACCGAATGGGAATGTGTACACACATTTGGTGGGCAAGTCGAATCTCGAAAACACAATCGGAACAGACCTTGTGACTAGCCCATCGAATTCGGCGGATAAAACATAAAGCGGACGGGCCCTGTGCTTGAAATCTACCCAAATTTTGGCATTTAACTAATAAGGCAGGAGGCAGGCCCGTAATGAAGGGGGTGGGGGCTAGGGGGCTTCAGCCCCCTCTAAATGACAAAAGTTAAACATTTTAAGAGGGCTTTTATGTTTTCAAAGATAATGCAATTTTTGTTTGTTTTTTAAACATTTTTGTACATGGCCCCCACGAAATGTTTGGACTCGTTACAGGCCTGAATTAACAAGTAAGGCACCGCTGAAAACTATGTAAATAATTCAAAAAAGAAAAAATGCAACAAATTTTCAATATTCAAATATGTTGTTGTTTTTTGTAGGCTCTAGTAAATGTGCCTATTGGACTGGACAGCGGTAGAGAGAGTATGAACACTTAATATATATTATTGGTTATTAGTAGATGCGTACAGTGTAACATTTAGCATTTCTTGCGATGGGAGACTTCGATGTGGAGCAGATCAACGGGTTGGATCGGAAGCACCAAAAAATGTTTGGATTCGGATATTTGTAGGTTCTGCGCCCCCACCCCTCAAAAAATGAAAATGCCTGTATGGAATAAACGTCGTTGATCACGATTAAAAAGCCATACCCGTGTTTGGCGGTCCCAATAACCTCTTATTGTCGTTTCAGTTTTTGCTTTATTTTTAGCTGGGATCGGTACCGAAATTCGCGCTTTTCGCATTTTCGTTGTCATTTTTATTTTAGTTATTACACTGCCGCAGCTCCTCAACCCTCTCAGAGACATCTTTACGTCAGTCCTTCCTTTGCTGTATGTTGTTTTGTTTCTCAGAAAATATTCCAAAAAAAGAGAAATAAAAATTTTCCGTTATATTACAAATTATTTGATAGGTATTTGACATATATTTCTGTCGAAAATTTACTTAATAATTCATAGATGAAATAGGGGAGGGGTCGACCCCCACCCCCGTAGCCGTAGTAAATGAAGGCCCGTAGGGGAGGTACCATCGTAAAATGGAAGGAGAAGTAGGCGGGGGAGGGGCCATCGTAAGAGACCTAGCCGACCTACCCCTATTTTACCTATGTAATAATTTACGCTTCGAAAACCTAAATTTTAACCTATTTAAGTAACTATTTTGGGAGTTTTGTGACCCAAAGAAACAACTCTCGTCTGATCATATATATCTGTTCGGTTTTCTTTTAGACATCCGATAATGGCATGGAACCAATTTGTTTGTCCTGCAACCTTTCGTCCAACTGCACATACCATGACAGGTTGGAGTTGGAGGAGGGACATTGTTCATTGTTTATTCCATTCCATAACAGTTCGCTGGCCGATTTGGAAAGCGAAGCCGCCACGGAAAGATTTGTGTATTTGAGTTGCAAGGGGCCGGGCACTCCGTACGTATTGGTGGCCAGACTGAACGTGGCGGAGGACAGGCTAGAACCAGGTATGATTCATATACGTGTCCAAGGGAGTCGTTTTACCCCCTCTCCACCCATATTGAGGACTTTTTCGGGTGTAAGCGACCAAAAATCGCTTTAAATTTTTATATTATTCGTTTTTTGGAAATAAAGTCGATCGCAGCAAAAATAGGAAGAAAACATCCAACTGACAGAATATTTTCTCTTTCCTTCTATTTTTGATTTTTTCCTAATCCCTCCGACCCAGGGCCGTCGCCAGGATTTTTTTCGGGGGGGGGAATGAAAATTTTTTGGTGACGTTTTTTTATTCGCACCGAGAAGTCGATTTTTATCGATCTATCACCATACTAACACAAGGGACCTCTTGTGAATGGGAGTTGAACGTTGACCCCTGCTCTCTCTCCTTGGTTTTGTATGGTGTGACCATGATGACGAGGGTTGGGAGCGAAAAGACAGTTTCTTCAAAGTTAAACTTCTCTTTTTAGTTAAACTCTTGCCAAAAATATATGTTTTGTTCTTCGCAACAGAAAATTAAAACAGTAGCTTTTGGGGCCCAGAAAGTAATTCGGCCATCGTTTTCTAATAAATGTTTTGAAGGTTTTCTAAATTTTCATAAGCTCAATCTATTAAGCGTTGGTTTTTTCGATCCAGATTATGATTGGATTTTTTAACTTAAAAAATAACCAATATTCCAACATAACAAAAAAATAGTAAATCACAATGACCAAAAAATGGGAGGCAAAAAACAAGGGTATCGAATGGACAAAACGAATCAATACAAAGTTTTGCAGTACTGGAGTTTGGCCGCAATGAAGCACTGGAGAAGGCGCTGCACACACATCGCTTCCCGAGCATTCACTTCGAAAAAGTTCGCCTTGGCAATGGCGTCGGTAAGCGCGAAAGTCGGAGAGAATACTTCCATGTCATACGATCCCTCCAGAAAAATTATGAAAATGGCCTTGTTTGGGATTTTCGAGCAACTTTTGATAATATCAATGATTAGCAACCTCATTTTCAGGAATTTTGGGAAATAGTCGGGGTACATAACCGCATAATAACCCCCGGAAGCAAGCACTTAGGAGAGATATATTGAAGAGATTCTAATAATTCGTTTGTTCAGAGACTTTTGCAAAGTTTCTGGTGCCCTACGGAGTCCATCTAAAAGAGCAACGACCGGAGCACAAATATCCAGTGTTGGTGGATGTGTAAGTCAGTCTTCAGACAATAGAACATTCAAAATCAAAAAAACGCAGTAAAAACAACCCAAATCCAACCAACTCCTTTTTAATCAATTGCCGGTAACCTGGCATGAGGATAGGCACATATTTTGTTTTTTGGATGTCCTATAGACAAATCGTTTTCAATTGATACGTGAAAATCGTTTTTATTAAGTTATGCTGGCCCCGGTACACAGAAAGCTACAGAAGAATGGCTATCCAACAATATGCTTGATGTGTTCTTTGCCTCTGGTTTGGTGAGACACACAGAACCCACAATTTAGTCCGAAAAATCGGGGAATTTTAAAAAATATTCAAAATCTGAAGGGAAGTCGATTTGACTGGTTGATTGATACCCTTTACAGGAATACATTGTTGTTTTCATTGACGGACGCGGGTCGGGGCACCAGGGATGGCGCATGAAGCAGCCATTGTACGGTAACTTCGGAACGGTGGAGATAGACGACCAGATCGGCACAATGAGGTCAGTGAAATTAACGCTAAATTGGTAAATTAATATTAATATTATTATTATTGTCAATGAAGGGAACTGATCCGAAAGTACCCTTTGTTGGACGAAAGGCGTGTCGGCATCTGGGGATGGGTGAGCTGGGAGAGATAACAATAAAATAATAATTTGGCCGCATTAAATATTGACTTTAGTTGAAAAATAAAGACAAAAAAATAATAAAAGAAAAACTTATATTAGCTACATTTATTATTAAACATTTGTGTTTAAGCCTAAAAAGGCCTAAAAATTCAAGCGAAAATATTTGGTACTTTGGAAAAAGGATTGATTTGGAAAAGTCAAGTATCCGATTTTTCAAAGAATTTTACCGAATTTTTTCAAAGTTTTTTTTTTTACCGAATTTTTTCAAAGAATTTTTCAAGAAATTTTAATTTTCAGCGGCAATTTTCAATTTTTAGAATTTTTAAATTTTGTCGGACGAAGAAGGTGACTATTGCATAGGTATCTCATCTATCATTCCATTTTCAGTCCTACGGCGGTTTTGTCGCTGCTCGTGCGGTCCAGCGAGATGTGACGGTGAACCGGACCTTCCACTGCACCGCGAGGTTACTCCACGACAAATTAAAATTGCAAATACCTACTTTGTCTCGTTCAGTGTTGCGCCCGTCTCCAACTTCAAATTCTATGGTTTTATTTGTCTTACCTTTTCTAGGCTTGGGTTTTACTAAATGTACGATTTCTTACAACAAATTCATAATTTCATGTTATTTTTAAAGGTTGTTAACATTAAAAAACAAAAAAGAAACAATTTACTGTTGCTAATAACTTCTTTCTCCCTTTGCCCCCCCCCACCCATTTTGCGCGCCTTTCTTTTAAGATGCAACTTATGTTGAACGTTACATGGGCCAAGCTGGTCCCGAGGCCTATGAACGCACAGATTTGAGCATTAACGTGCGGCCTTTCCACAATGTCTCTTTCCTGTTGGCCCATGGATCAGCCGATGGTAAGAAGATTGCATACGTGTCCAAGGGGGGGGGTGGGTCGATACTCGGGGGGCTCGCGATCGGCGTTTGACCCCCCCCCTGTTGCAGGCCTTTTTGGGTGCGAAATTGCTTAAAAATTAATAATAATCAAATTTTTACTACTTTTTTTTATTGTGCGATCGACTTTTCCGGCAATCTTCGAGGTTAAAAGAAGTCGATCGCAACAAAATTTTGAAGAAAAATATTGTCAAAAATTAAATTCTCCAACCTTTCGACCTCTTGCGAATGACTTTCTTGTTATAATTGGTCGAAAAAGTCAATCGCATGAATTTTTCCTCTTTTTCCTTCAATTTTTCATCATTTTTTACAAATTTTTCTCAAATTTTTCGATCGCGTGCGATCGACCTACCTCCACACTGGGGGACCCTCTGCGATCGGCGATCGAGGTGGGGGGTTGACCCCCCCCCCTTGGACACCTATGCCTAGACCGATCTCTAATATCAAGCTCCTAGCTCCAGGCCATATCCAAGAGCAAGAGCTTACAATTTATTTTTATCTTATAAATGGCTCATAAATCTTTTCGCTCAAAACTGGAAATGGATTCTACTAAAAATGAAGAAATACTCTCATAAAATCTATTTTTTGAACCCAAAAGTACATCCCTAACAACTCCCCATCCGTTCAAAAATCCTGGTTACGGGCCTGACCCCTAACCCTCCTCTTCCTAAAATTTTCTGGCTAATCAAAAGAAAAACTATATTCTATTTTCGGACGTTACATTTTTGCAAATTTATTTTAAAAAAATGCAATAAAATTTAGCACCGTCCCGCGCGTGTTCGTCGGTGGCAAATTTTTTGGAGGCGGAGATGACACTGTTGCCGGACTGCAAAAGGGCACTCTGGAGAAGGAGCTGCAAGCGGCTAATGCGTTGGCTTGATCAAAGATAAATTGGATTCTTGGAAAGAATAACTAATAAAATCAGATCAGATATTATACACTTAAAATCACTTTTTCACCATTTTACAGTGCTAAATTATTGTTAAAATAAGCAAAGAATACATTTATTCAAGGAGCTCAAACCAAATAAAAAAATGTTACAGCTCAAACCGAAACATGTACAAATCAGACACGTAATGATCGAGAACGAGCTGGAACTATGAAAAACCAATCATTATTTTGCAAAAATGAATAAAAATTTGCATTTTGTAAAATTGATTTAAATTTATTCACGATTTGTTTATAGGCTGAGAAAAGCCTTTCATATATGTTTTTGTTGTCATTTTGCAAATCTTACAAACACTTTCCCCAATTTTAATGATGTTTAGAAAAGTTCTCATAAATTTGGGCAATTATCGGACATTTGGCCAACCCAACAACAGTTCCATCATCAGAAGCATGAGAGTGGTGCCGATTCCGGCCAATCAGGACAATTACATGTACTTGATCATCGACGGGGATGAAAAGCAAAAAACGAAGTCCCCGGCAGCCGTTGTTGACCCCACCAAAACGGGCGTCCATTCGGTTGGTTTGCATTATTAAAAAACATTACAATCAATCAGTACAAAATTGGAACTTTGGAACAGGCCCGTAAAGCCGTAAACCCATAACCGGAAAACAATTTCGGAGGGGAAATTCTTTTAGGGTGTAATTTCTGGGTCCGAAATAATTGGTCTTATTAAATATCGAGAATGGAGGGAGATGTCTTTAAATATTATTATTGCCGGATGAAAAAGAACTAGCAAAAATATACATATATTTAATAAGTAAAATTCGTTTTTTTTAGATTTATCAATATGTCGCAAACACAAACTCGTTGCTGCAAGCCGGCTTGGTAACCCATCACCACTGGGTAAGTTATTATTTATAGTTTTAAAACTGGGACGTAGCCAGAAATTTGGTGTGGGTGTGTCGTGCAAAAGGGGAGACACCACCATTGGAAAATATCAAAAAAAGGGGGCATACAAATTTTTTAACAGCAGATCTTGAAAAAATTGCGTTTTAAAAGAGAAAAAAAACCTACGGGGCCCGTAATTAGCTATGACCCTGTTTTAAAGGCATTTGTGTCAAAAATATTTTTCAAGGATCACTCGAATGGGACCACTGCGTTGAAGGACCAAAAATACAAGCATTTGAGAAGCGTGAAAGGCCTGCACATTTACGGCGGGGACGGCGACCGTATCGAGCACATCGACGTGGTGCTGAAGGACAACGAACGGGTTGAGGGGCTGGGCCAGCTGCAAATTACGGCGCTCAACACGCCGTGCCACACCAGTACACATGTAAGTCAATTTTTTTGCAAAAAGCGCCTTTTTGGCCTGAAATACAAAATCTACGAAAAAAGAAAGTTGTTTAATTTTCGTTAGTCATATTAAAACTAAAAACATTAAAAAACACTAACAAAATTGATCCTTTTGCTAAAGTGTGTAAAGAAAGAGCTGGAGTATTGAAATGTGGAATTTGAGCAGACTTTTTTTTAAAGTTTGTCAGCGCAAAATTTTTCGCCAAAATAACAAAAAAATTAAGAACTTTGTTTTTTTAATATTTTTTTCAACGGCATTTTTCGAAACTGACATTATTTGTCCCAAAAATCAACAATACTAAATGCCTTTTGTTTTATTAGATTTGCTACTACGTCGTCGATATAATCACCAATGAGCGGGCCGTGTTCACCGGCGACACGTTGTTCATCGGCGGATGTGGGCGCTTCCTTGAGGGGACCGCGCAAGAGATGCACCATGCGTTGAACGAACGGCTTGCAACACTGCCCAATGACACGGTGGGATAAAAAATAAATTAATTATAATTAATAATCAAAAATTTAATTTGAAAACGGAAAAGATAAATAAATCGATAATAAATCAAAATTTAATTTAAAAAACGGAAATAAAAATAAATTAATCAAAAAATTTAAATAAATTAATAATAAAAATAAAAAAAGAATCCGAATTTGATATCAGATTTTGTCAAATCATTGATCTTATATATGATTTTTATTTTTTTATCATACAAAATAAAATTAAAAAACAAATTAAAATTTAATAAATTCAATGATTTGACAAAATCATATCAAATTCGGATTCTACACTCTTGGAAACCCCCTTTATGCGAATTTTCAGCCAAAACGAAACAACGAAACAAAAAAAAATTTCAAAAAGGGGTGTACTATTACCAAATTAACTAATAACAAATCAAAAAATTCAATAATTTCTCCGATTCAGTTGGTGTATTGTGGCCACGAGTACACCGTGCAAAATCTGAAGTTTGCCAGCACAATCGAACCGGGCAACCAGGCCATCCGGGACAAATTGCAATGGGCGGAGGCGAAAATGAAGAGTCACGAACACACGGTACCATCGACCATCGGGGAGGAGAAGCGGCACAACGTGTTCATGCGGGTGCACGTGCCGGAAGTGCAGCGAGCGTGCGGGACACCGAACGACCCGGTGGGCACGATGGGCAAGCTGCGCGAGCTGAAGAACAACTTCAAGGGCTGACTGAACCGAGGAGGAGGAGAAGGACCACTTTTAGTCAATTATTTATTGCCATCCGCTGAACACATTGCGCATTTCCAGATTTTTATTTTCCAGAGTAGTAAAAACATAGGTATTTGGACATTTTGCATTGCTTACTATCATATTTATTTTGTTCATCTTAATCGATGCAATATTGTTGTTTATATTTTGTATATTTTTATAACCTATATTATAGTACATAACATGAGGTTTGTTCGAGAGAAAAAATCAGAAAACAAACATAAACAATGTCCAACAACAACAGCATTGATGAGCGATCCTAGACATTTTGAGGGGGGGGGAGCTATGTGCAAAAATTTTCGCCGAATCTTCATAAAATCAATTTTTGATTTTTAATTAAAAAAAATTTTTAAATAAATTTTTTTTATATAGAATCTCGCGCCGATAGACGCCACGGCGGTGCGCGAATTTTGAAACATAAGGTTACGCAT
>JAQIYK010001020.1:0-11068 GCA_034700465.1 Rotylenchus robustus | reverse complement strand
AAAATTTTAATTTTTGGCATTTCGGGGGGGGGGGCTTCAGCCCCCCTCGTTACGGGCCTGTATAATTGTCATGATTAGATACCGGAATATGGTAAGATCTATTCGGGATTTTCCAAAAACCCCGTCGCTACAAAACTCTCATTCAGAAGGTGATTTTACGTCCATTTTATGCGAAACAGTCAATTGATCAACAATTAATATTTATAAAATCAATATTTTATTAATATTTTATACATTGAGGGAGGGGGAGTGGGCCCATCGCATGTAATGTATGATGTTTTTTAATACATAAATAAAAGTGCGTTTTCATGCATTTTTAGGGACCGCGCAAATTTTGAAGCTTCGATTGGGAGGAGGGCCCCCATTTTTTGGGAACCGCGCACCGCGCAAGGCCCCCTCTGATTGACCCCCGTGTGTATGTATGTTTGCTATCGCCCACTCTCTTTCGGTGTCCCCTTTTCGCACTCACCTCCTCAAGTGCTTCCTCAACATGACGTGGAATCGGCGGTTGTTTATCGTATCGAATTCGATTCTGACCACATTGGGCAAAGTAGGATTGGACACTTGTTGTCCCATTGGGTTGCTCAAACATTACCTTAATAAAGTTTAATAATTCGTCAAAGCCAATTGTTTGTTGTTTTATACTCTCTTCAATTTTTGTAAAATATTGGCACCGTATTCTATGTACTTATTTGAACATTTTTTCTATTTATTATTAAAACTAATAATAAATTTAAATTTTTGGAAACCCAAAAATTAAAACCATTTTGGAAAATAATATTTAAACTTTTGGAAACCCCCGTAGAGTATTTTCATTTTTTAATCTAACACATACTACAATTTGTAAATGGAATTGTTCCATTTTGGTTGACTGGTTGTTGGAAGGGAGGTGTGCCGGTTGATTGGGAACACCGCACTCGGTAAAGGAAAACCTCAAAATATAAGCAGTTTCGATGATTTTTCGGACAAAAAAAGATGATAGGTTACGAAATGTTGATGTGTTGTTCGTTGTGAAGTGTGTGGACACAACTAAATAAACAACCAAAGTAACAGATTCGAAACCTCTAGAAATCGGACGAATCCCGGAAAAATCGATTCGAAAAAAATCGTAAATTCTCACAGAATTTCGGCAATGTTTTACATTAGGAAAACTAATATCTGTCTTTGAAATCAATCATTATTCTATCTGGCACATTTTGACGGTTCTGCAATCCAGAAAATCGTAAAAAATACAATAATTTACTATATTTCTAATTTTTATCGAGTGAAAAATCCCGAGTTAACCCAATTTCTTCAGACTCTACAAAACCCAATAAATAATTGATCACCTGGGAATACGCTTCCTCTCATGAGCAAAGATCTGTCCAGTAAAGGGAAACACGGTGCCCACGCCGAACTCAATGCCATTTGCATGACAAATCACTCGTGCCGTTCCTTAATGGAAAGTTGATTGGAGGGTTAGCCGACATTTGCGGCCCAATGCCCAAAACCTAGTTCAGATTGAAGTTGGTGGCGTATTTTTTTGTGTCAAAAAATAGAGCAAAAAATTAGCTACAAAATGATATAAAATTGACCTCATTTGGCCCATTATGAAGGAAGTTATGGCCAATTATGTTTAAATTTTTTATTTTTGGCTAAAATGTTAATTTTTGGCCATAACTTCCTTCATAATAAACCAAATGAAATGAATCTTATATCAATTTGTAGCTAATTTTTTTTCTCTATTTTTTAACACCAAAAATACGCCACCAACTTTAATCCTAACTAAGTTATGGTCATTGGGCCGCAAATGTCTGGGCCGCAAATACCAATCACTCGGTTCTGTATTAGCACTCCACCAGCAGGAAGTTGTGTGGGTTGTGGCAGCTGTCCGGCCGGGATATATTTTGGTCTGTCCGTGGTATGTGCATCGAGCGGAAGATTTGATAGAGTTGTCAGTTGGTTCCAAGAGTTTGGCTGGAAAGCAGGTCCCGGTATGTAGTGGCCAGCAACAGAAGGTGGTGGCATCGTAAATTCAGACTTCGGACGCGGTCTTTCCGAGACCAATGTGGGAAAGGGAGACGTCGATGGGTAATAAGGAATAAGCTGCCCAGAATAAGGAGAAGCTAAAAGTTGAAACTCTGTTTGGTTTGCGCTAACGATTGATTTGCAATATAACAAGAAAGCAGACCCTAGCTGTGAGGGGGGGGGTGGGGAATTCCCACACCCCCCAAAATGCCAAAATTAAGGGATTTTTATAGAAAATATGTATACCCCTAATCTATTTATTTGTAAATTCCCTATGATTTCCTACCCCCAAACCTGGATTCCCTCCCCTAAAATTCGATGCCTGTAATAAACGGCCTTAATAAACTGCTGGGCCGTAATATTTTTAACAATAATTATTTTTAAAAATTTATGTTAAAAATGTCCTTCATATTACAGTATATGTTAATTTTTTCGAGATTTTTTGTTATATCGGTGTTATTATATCGGTATATATTTATAATGATATGATATAATATCGGTGACTTTACTAGAGATCCCCAGAGATCCCCAGTAATTTTACCAGGCTTGGCATTTGGAGAAACTCCCTGTGGAAGAATCATTTTTGGACGTTTAGGCGGTTCAGCCGGATGATAGTGATTTGATTTTTCCGACAATACTGATTGCTCTGCTGGAAAACGGGACGAAACAGGCGAAGTGCTGATGAGGACGCCTGGAAAATAGGTAGTCTAATTCATTGATTGCCCAAAATTGATACTGTTAAATACTCAAACTAGTCCAATGTGCATGCGTACTTTCTGGGGCCAATGTAACTTCTTGCATCAATTTCCTTCCCTTTGTAACGAAAAGCATTTCTCCAGGTCTTTTAGCAGAAACTTCTGCTACCGATTGTGTCATGGCAGGTAATTGTTCAATGAGAGAAGCGGCGATTTCATTTAGCGGCGAAGGAACTTCATTTGATCGATTGGAAAGCACTTATCGGTATAAAAAATTAATCACATTTTTTACTCTCACCTTTAGGAATATTTGTAATCTCATGTCCAGCAGGCTGATATTGGAAGGATATGTTCGAATGTTCTGTCGGATAAAGATTTGGAGAGGAATATGGCGTGACCAAAGTGTAATCCGACGACTTTTGAAATTGGTACTGAACATTATTTGTAGTGTGAGCGAATCGATCGTTTTTCGATCGGATTTTAGAGTCCATTAGTTTTTTAATTTTTTATAAAAAATGGTTTTTTCGGAAATTTTGTTTTTTTTTATTCAAAGGGACTAAAATTCCTCTTCGGTATTATGCCCAATTTTATTTACTGGCACAAAGAGGTCAGGGTCTGGCCCTTGCGAAATGTGATTGACCTCCCCCTCCTTTTTAGGGGATTAAAGGCTATTTTCAGTGCGAAACCGCTCAAAAATTAGTGACAATCGATAAAATTAAACTAAAAACAGCAATATTTAAAAAATAAGAAGCAAAAATTTTCGAACAATTTTTTATTATTATTTCTTGATATCCGTACCTGCGCCATCGTACACCGTATATCCGTGGGTATGATAGCGAAGGTACGAGTATCACGGTTACGGAGGGTCGCGAGTGCAGTTCGGGTAATGGGGCCAAAAATCGCGCGGGTGTCCGAATCATAACCTTATCCGCAGGTTTGTGTAGCGACCCTAATTTAAATCCAAACCGATGATATGACCGATACTAGGATAGTGGGATGATTAATTTTGAAAAAATCTGAACTTTTAGTGAAAAATTAAATTTATGGGAAAAATAAATCGATTTTTGTGAAAAATTAAGTTTATGGGAAAAATGAATCAATTTTGGCAAAAATTAAGTTTATGGGAAAAATGAATCAATTTTGGCAAAAAATTAAGTTTATAGGAAAAATAAGTCATTTTTATGGGAGAAAAAAGTGGCATGCGAACTTTAGTGCTGACGGTGGGGGTTATTAAAAGAAGCCTAGAGAGCTGTGGATAATGTGCCTCCGTAGCTCAATTGGTTAGAGGTGTCCCCGGAAAGGATGGTTGTAGGCGCCGCCGGGAAATTTTTTAGAAATTTTTAGGAAATTTTTTAGGGGGATAGGAGTAATGTTCCAACAGGAAATTTGCTCTTTTTACACAAGAATAGTAAGAACATTTTGTTTTTTGGGTAAAATTTAGTGAAAACTTGTATAAATTAGGGTCCGGCGGTGCCGATGGGCGTCGCCGGGAAATTTTTTGAATAATTTAAGCACTTTTGTTAAGAAAATTTAACATTTTTCTCAGAAAATTCCCCCTTTTCCCGCCTTCGGCGGGAAATTTTTTATTTTTTTTTCTGGCCATGGGGGGTACCGGGGTACGTGCCCCTGGTACCCCCCCTGGATCCGCCCCTGCCCTAGTCTAGCCCCCCTTGTTATTATTTTAAATAAACAAGTTAAAGGTACAACAACAACATTTGCGCTTTTTATTAGAATGTGTTTACATATTTACCATTGTTGAAATGATTACTTTTGCAATTTCATGAAGAAATAAATTACGAATTGCTCTATCTAAGGTGAATTGCGTGCCGAAGGAAACGAAGTCATTTGTCTGGAAACACCGCCAAACTTCAGCGCAGTTGGACTTCACTACCAACGATTCGATCAGACCGCGGACGAAGAAGTTATTCGATGTTTGGAGAAAGCTGGGAAGTGGGTTAAGAAGGAGCAGCAGAAAAAGGGTTAGGCAAAGGCAAAGTTGTGTTATGCTTCCCATATTGTTTCATCTGTATATTTCCCTCCCAGAAATCTAAAGGAGATTATTTTAACCATATGGGATTAATTTTAAAAATGTCAGGCCTGCATGAGGAAGGGGTGGGAATTCTCCCCAAAATTATAAAATTGAAATATTTAAAGAAATTACGTTTTTCGTTAAAAAGGCCCAATATCCCCAATGGAAATTGACGTTTTAGAAAAAACACCCCTATAATAAGATCCCCCCACCCCTGAAATTTTTCTTGTTGCGACGGGCCTGAGCAATATACCACATTATTCTCATAAACCGTTGTACATTGAAAAACAATTAGTCATCTCATAATTCGTTGTAATTAAAATAAAGATACGTGATTTGAATAAAAAGTATGTGTGATTTTTGTCATTTATGATATTATCATCTATTGATGGCAAAATCAAAATCAGGATGGGTCCAACTCGGTAAAATGGATAAATTGAATTAAAATCGGATTAAAATTTTTGGTAACACTTTACCTTTACTGACACCAAACCCGCCTATCCCGGCTCAGAGTCTAAATCTTTCAACTCTCGACCATTCCCCATTTTTCTCTGTAATTCCAAATTTTCCATCAATTTTTTGATTTTTTAACTACCTTAGTACATGAAACAATTTATATACCAACGGTTATATACTAACAAAAAAGCGGCAACGGTATCCACTTTTTTTTGCTTATTACAGCACACTTGGCATCGTTTGGAGTGTGTCGCGTGTGGTTTTGGAGTGTTAGTAAAGGTAAAGTCTAGCCATTTTTTAATGTCTCAGTTAAAAATTCTGTTTGTGTAGTAAATAAAGCAAATATTTTTTGTTTAAATTCTGTTTTTCACAGTTTTGGCGATTTAACTAGTAGTTATTAGAACTTAATTATACTAGAATTCATCTCTCTTATTGGTACTTTATTTAAATTTACCTTTATACATACAAATATAAGTCAAGTAAATTCGTTTTTTTTCAAAAATTAATGTAAGAAAGTGGGAGAATTGATAACGATAACCGATTAATTGACTGTAACGTCCAAAAACACAAAAATTTGGCCGTTCATGCACTTTAGTGCCCGTGTTCTCCATTAGTTGCAGAGGAAATGAATGCTGGTACGAGGGCTGAAGCGCAGAAAAGACAAAGTTCCGTGAGCGAAAAACGCGATGTTGTGGATGTCACGGCCTTTTCACTTCCTCCGAGGAGCATTTCACGACTTCCGCTGATCCCTCCACTGCTAAGACTACATTTAGACTCCTTAAATGTAGCAGCCTTACGTCGTTCTGGATTTGATTGAAAATGGAAAACATACTATAAGTTCAGGCAGGACATGAACTGTCGCAATGTAAAGAAAAGTGCCGGCTGAGAAAAGTAGGATCATGCCCGTGAACTGGGATGGTCCTTCTGCATGTTCAGCAGTAGAGGTTGGCATGTTGGGTTGGGCCTGCATTTTATTCCCAATAAGGAAGGTTACATGTCATGAGGCCGGGTGTCCAGGAGGGACACCCGGCCTCGCGATTGGATTGACCTCCTCCCCCTGTTGCATGGTTTTTGTGCATGATAAAAAAAAGTGCAAAAATAAATCAATCGTTTAAATAAACAATAATCAAATTTTACTGCTTATTTTATTTTGTGATCGACATTTCCTTCGATCGCCAAAGTTAAAAGAAGTCAAACAAAGAAAAATATTGACAAAAATTTCAATAAATTGTTTTTCAACCTTTTGACCTCCTGTGAATGACTTTTTTGTTTAAAATTGGTCGAAAAATCGATCACACGAATTTTTCCTCCTCCTATAATTTTTTCAAATTTCTTCAATTGGGGATTCTTTTGTAGTGGGCCCACCACATGAACGGAAACTCCGGCGGTGGGGGGAGTTAACTCTTCCTTAGACACCTAGGTTGCATGTATTATACATATAACAAAACCGTGTGAAGGAATGCATAGGTAAGCACAGTTCCAATGGGAGCAGCCAGAGAAAAAATTAATAAGTGCCGACGCGCGCGTACTTTGTCCAATCCGGTGGTTAGCAAAATGCTTGTTAAGGCAAAGGCAGTTGGTGCCTGCAAGGTTGGAGTTTAAATGTTTAAAAACGAATAAACTTAAACCTTATGTAACATAATAGCCACAAAAACAAGAATTTGCAGTTCCATCTGTGAGCCGGCACTAGAAGCACTACCCATTGCTATTCCATCGGCTGTAAAATTTTAACTTTCAGTCACAAAAAGAAAACTACTATAAGAATAATACCGAAAGAGTGGATTACCAAACCAAGGGTGGGCACGCCCTTGTGTCGACTATGGGACAGCTTTGAAAGTTGATCAATCACGTGCATAAACAGAAATCCAACGAGAAGAGAAACTCCTATAACACCATTCAACTGCGCATAACTCCTGGTTTCTTCTCCAGTGCCGTGTCTGTCTTGTTCGTTGGGGTGTCGCTGGGATTTGTCTGCTAAGGTCTCTGGTCCCTCCACTTCTCCCTTCAAAGAGCCACTCCTCCTTTTCCTTGTTTTGGTGTCATCGTCCACTATTATACTTCGTTGCAAATCCAATTTCCTCGCTCCTCTCCGCTGTACCTTTTCGCCAGTTCGTTTATCATTACTGTCCTCCTTTGGTTCTATCTCTTTGTGAAAAGCTGGAGAGATAATTTAGTGACAAGACCCCTTGTCCTACTTACCTTCAAATCTTTCTGCCAATTGCGTTCTCGATTTTCTCCCAATGTTATTGGCATTAAAGGACGTTGAATCGATCAAAGATGAGATGCCCTCTGGAATAATAACACAAAAAGCCGTACCGACTAACAATGCTGCCCCAATAATGCTCGCTATCCGAATTCTTCTCTATAAAAAAATTATTTTAGCTAATAATACAGCTTAAATGGCCGGTTCATTTACTAGGTCGGATCTCAATTCATAATTATCTCAAAGCACAATTGGTACATCGTGCAACCAAATGAGTTTCATAGCCATTTATAGGTTTTTGTATCTAATTGTTTACAAGTTATCATGTGATGCCAAGTATAAAATTAAAAAACTTTATTCGAACTTTTTTCTTTTATTAGTTTAGGAAATACTGAACTTAGCCTTTGTCCCCCGCTTAAAGGCCGCCTAGCGCCTTTGTCTTATTGAGATGCCTAATTCATGGTCATAAAACATTGGTTTCCCAGCCTCATCTCTCGCGGAGTTAAAGTTTGGATTTTTTCTAAAACTTATAACAAAGCCATTGCGATCCGACCTAGCAGGTCTCCAATACTTAAAAATTAAAGCAAACCATTTACCTCATTAAGAGTGAAAAAAAGTGGCACAGAACCAGCCAAATACGAACCTACAAACATTGTTAACAAAATCACTACAAGAAGAGGCTCCTCCATTCTCCTGAAGTGTCTTGATTTTGAAGATTGAAGTGATACTAAAAATAGTCGCAATAAAGATAAAATTTAATTTATGCAAAATTTCAATCATTCAATAAATTGAGAGATGCGATGAGGCAACGTACAAAATTCAATTGATTTACCGAATTAAAAACAAACAAAGTTATGACTATTAACGGATTTCAATTCCAAACTGTTCACTGAGCTCCCTTTCGATTGCTTTGTGAACTTGATTCACTTCATCTTTAGTCAAGGGTCGATCCATGCTTCGATAAATTATTCTGTATGTTTGGCTAATCCTTTCTGTGTTTTTGTTTATAAATTGATCAAACAAATTGACCTATAACAAATTCCAATCTTCTTATATAATTTAATTGGAGTAAATTATACTTGTTCTATAAGATCCCCTCCAATATATCTGATCACGTCATATACATCTGCTCGCAAAGATTCAGATTTTACTGCAGTTGCTTCTTGCGGTAGCCAAAATGACAAATCCATGTAGAGTTGTGGCTGTTTGCTAATCGGTTTATAGTTTACAACTTGTTCAGGACTAAGATCAGCAAATTGGGAAAGAAACCCAGTATCTTGAGACCAAAAAAGTCTAATATCCGGGATATTGTAAAGAACCATTGCTAGTCGTTCCAATCCTGCGTGTCTGATATTAAATGCGACAAAATTTGCGATAAAATGATTACCAACTCCAAAGGCCCATCCAACTTTACTGCCAGCTCCTGCAGCTTCGAGCAATTTTTGTTCAATAATACCACAGCCGAGAACTTCTAGCCACTTTTCGTCGAAGAAAACCTCCAATTCAAATGATGGGTGAGTGAACGGAAAATAAGAAGAGGTCCACCGCATTTGAACCTGACCGAAGAGTGATCGGCATAATGCTTCTAATGTATCTTTGAGACAGACTTCTAATATACGAGCTGTATTAAGCGTGTGTTGTTCCTGTTTCTGTTCATTTCTCTGCTTATTAGATTCATCTTCGAAAAGTGAAAATAAATTTGAAATGCCAGGCCGTCGTTCTCCATACAATTCGTGCGTAGCGTAAAGTCGAACGCCTATAATACAATTGATTAGAAAATTTCCAATCAATCCTTTTTTACATAGGTCAAACCGCCAAACTATAACAAAAATTTTGATTTTTTAAATCAGGCTGCGATAATAAACTTTGCTTTTGCCATGTCATAGCCGATGTTTTGCTTTTATCATATTTGTATAAAGGGGTTTAAAATAATTTTTTCGACAAAAATTGATTTATCGGCACCGCTATCATCACCGAAAGGGCTCAAATATAAGATTTTTCTAAAAACTGTACTAGAAAAAATCGTGTGTTAGAGATTGTTCGCATTTTTTACTTCATTAATTTTTAACTGAAAATTAATCGATTTTCATCAATTGTATATACACCTATGCCCATACACATCTATGCGCAGTATACTTACCCTCAATTTGATGAAAACATGGAAAATGAGTACGGTCTATGTCATCTCTTCTGTATACGTCTCCAATTACGAGAAAATTGTCCAATCCTTGTCGCAGTAATTTTAATTGATGCGCGGAAGTATGCGCTCGCAAACAAAAATTCCGATTGACAAAGTAGGTATCGGAAGGCCTTCGACTAGGATGGTCCATAGGAATGAGCAACGAATCAAAATTGTCGAACACACTGACCAATCTTGGCTCATCTTCGCAGATGGTAAAAAGTGGTGAACTTCCCCGAGGTTTTCTAAACAAAAGTATTTCTACTGAAAATAGAAGTACGATTCTTTTATTAAAAGAATTAACTTCCCGTGAATTTTCCAAAATCTGTTTTTAACCATGATGTCAAATCTATGATTAGGTCAATAAATTATGGCCATTATGGTTCTAAACCCCTTTAATCGTTATTTTTAAAATTGTATGGTGCATAGGCATATAAATTAGAAATATCACAATTACCTGTGTTGTGTATTGAAATGATTGACGATGCGACGTTTCAAAAGATTAAGTGGGTTTCCTTTTTCTGATAGTAACCGTCTATCCAATAATTTTTGGACTCTGTCCGAAATACTCCATAAATTTGGGTCTGGTACAATTCGCAATTGGTCCAGCTCGAATATTGGCGGCGCTTGGAATTTCCGATTGATATTATGTTGTGCCTTATCCAATTTGGTACTTGGAGAACTTATTGATGAAAAAGATCTGCCAATAAGCGTAAAAATGAATAAAAACGCGATATTAACCTGTATGGATTCTTGCACCATTTGAACAAGTCCAAACGTTTAATTCCATTATTACAAACAATTTTTGCCTTTGTAAATATTAGAGCGTCCACTAAACTGACTCCCATTATAACTATCATAAATTAAATGAACGGGACAATTGAATAAATAATAAAAGAATTTGGTTATTAATGATAAGGAAAAATGCTAAAAATTCGTCATGAAGCCATAAACATGTGCAAATACTCAACGAAGCCTTGAATGTTAAAATTTATGCGTATTTTGATATTCACAATCATCCATATCGTATCGCTTGCTCTTTGACTTTTAAACCACTGCCGGATATCTTCTCAACATAAAGTCTATCATATTCTTGCTCATCGATTGTTAAATTTTTCTGAGAAGCCAAACTCCTGACCAGTTCTAGTTCAATTCCGTAGTTTTGTACAATAATGAAAGCAAATTTTCCTGCATATTATAAAAGTCTCCAATGTACAAAAAAATAACAAACCAGGAAAAATTGAAATATTTCTAGGTTGCCTCCGAAACATTTCCTCTAAATGTCTTATTCCTTCATCTCTTTGTTTCCAAAGTCGGTTTTCTTCTTCATTTATCATATCTGCTACTTGTATTTGATTTTTTCGAAGCTCAGGATAAGTTTCACCCTTAAACAATAAATTTTGTATAAGCGATTGGTGGAAACCAGGGACCAGGCCCGTAACGAGGGGGGGGGGGCTAGGGGGGATGAAGCCCCCCCCCCGAAATGCCAAAAATTAAAA
>JAQIYK010001019.1:0-11069 GCA_034700465.1 Rotylenchus robustus | reverse complement strand
CTTGCCTGTTCTCTCTTCATCGGCTCGCATCGGCTGCCCGTGTATACTGTATTCTATCGCTTCAATTTTATTTTTTTAAATCCAAAACCAATATATTTACGGAATTTCTGGATAAACAGTAGACACCGTATGCTGTGGAAGTGGGTACTGTGGGATAAACAGTAGACACCGTATGCTGTGGAAGTGGGTACTGTATTCTGTGCCAGCCAATATTATTGCGTTTTTATTTTTGGTCTATTGAGCTGAAATTTCAGAATATCTTTAAAATTAATTAAAATATATTAAATTATCATTTTGTTTTGTCAATTGTCATTCATTTCTCAAATTTTATTCTCTTAATATTTAATTTGCTTTATTTAATTTGTTTCCTTTCCAATTTGTTGGCGTTTCCCAAAATTTAAATTTTTTTCATAAAAACCCAACAAATTTAATTGTAATTGCCAACTATTTTATCGAAGTGTAAATTTGGTGAAAATGATCAAAAACAATTAATTATTTAATTATTTAATTAATTTAATTTATTTTCAATGGGGCGGAGTCAAGCGGGTTATTTCTGATTGGTTGGTTGTGGTTTGGTTTTGGTGGGTGGTTGGTAAGATAGAGGTGTTATGTATGGACAGACAGAGAGATCATAGTCAGCAGAGTGACAAAGAAAAGAAAATAGTACGTGGTGTAAGAAGCAGAGAAAAAAGGGAATACTGTAAAATACTGTAGTAATTAATTGGACAAAAATGGAGAAAAAGAAAGAGCAGGGTGGGGTGGGCACGGGCCTAATTTGGAGCGGCCCGGGCCGGGTCGGCCCGAAAAGCCCGGCAGTAAAAAAATCTCAAAATTTTTAAGTAAATTTTTTGTAGAAATTTTCTTTATTACGATTTTGAATAAAAATTATTTAACTATTCAAATTAATTTAAAAACTAAAATATAAAAGCCTCCACGTTCTACTTTCAAAAAAGCACCGAAATAATTTTCTCAAAATAAATCAAGAGTCTGGAGTAAATTTAATTTTTTCTTAAAATTTTTCTAAAATTGGGATTTTATTTTTATTTAGAAAGTTCAAAAAATTAAAAATTATTTAAAACAAAAATTAAAAATTATTCATGAAATTTATTTTTTATAATTTTGCGAAATAACCAATATAGGAATTTTTAATGAATAATTTAAAAAATAATATTTTTAAATTTTTGATAATTTAAAAAAATTTGGCAAAAATATTCCGTTTTAAAAATAATTAATTTTAATTTTGTTTTGTTTTTAAATAAAAAATGTAAATTTTTGTTTAAAAATCAAAATTTTCAACTCTTAGGGGTGTACCGAGCCTTCCGGGCCTACCGGGCCGGGCCGGGCTGGCCACCCCTGAGAAAGAGAGACAAAATAGGCAATATATCATTATTATCATCATCATCAGCAGAAGACAGAGTGAGGTGACAAACACAACAATAGGATGCTCAAAAATATAAGCGCCGCATTTTGTTATTTGTGGTAATTAATTAGTGGTGGGGGGGGGAGATCAATTGAAAAAAACAAATTTTAAAAAGGATTGTTTATAGTTTCAATTAAAAATCCAAAATTGATTTTTGAACTCTAAAACTTTGTTAAAAATAATATTTTGCTGAAAATTTAATTGAAAGATTAATTAAAACTAATTATCATTATTATTGATAATTATCCCATCGATGATTTGGTGGTGTGTTCAAAATTCAAAATAAGTGGTTGACTGGACTAGATCAGTGTCGGAAGGAACAAATCGGGATGGGAATTGGGAGTGGAGTACTGTAGAATGGCAAAAAGAACGAAGTGGATACTGTACAATACAGTGATGAATGAGTACAGTACGAAGAAGAATATGCAAATATCTTTTTATTTTCGAAACAATTGGCGAATGATAATAAGCGAAAGGGAAGAGAAAATGCCGACAGAGAAAAAGACAAAATAAAAGGGAGGAGTATTCCATTGGAATGCCAAAAATAAGTGTGGAATGGAACGGATCAACGGGTACGGTAGGAACAAAGACAAACATAGGTGTACGGTAAGCAGAGTACGGTAATGGATTAAAGCCCTTTTGGGATGAGAATATAACAAAAATGAATGGATAGGGAGGGAAGGAGTGGACTCATTGTCAGATTCAGAAATGGAATGTCTGCAGTTGGCTGACATCCAAATCCAAATCCCCGACTGCCTAAAAGGATCTCATTGGCTTCATTGTCCTTTGGCGGGCACTGCCATCAGTCGGCTGTGCATGCGCGCGATGGCCTTGTCCAGCTGGCGGCCGTGGTTGACTGGGACATGGCTGTTGAGGCTGTCGTGCGGAAGGGTGGGCGATGCTTAACAAACACGGTAAGTATGGGGATTGGGATGTTCGAATTCGAATATATATGACTTAAAGAACAATGGTAATGTAATTTTGGGATTTTTAAATTTTGATGCATTCGGAGTTAAAATTGGTATTTTTTCATTTCCATCTTTCCCCCTCATTATAATCATTCCTCCTACCTTTTGCCGACTGTTCGCCGCCACTCTCACCCGCCAGGTGTCCCTCCTCGTCCTCCTCGCCATGCTCACCCAGTTGTTGTTCTCCCTCGCCCTCCTCCGTCGTCGTGTCTATTTGCCCGTCATCTCCCATCAATTGGATGGCCACCAATGATTGTTGTGGCGATGGCGGTGATGACGCGGCACTGGCGGTGCCCACCGAGCCATGACTGCCACCTCCGATGGAGTCCATGTCCACGCTGGCGTCGCTGTGTCGGCGCAGAAGTTCAGCCAGTTCCTTGACCAGAAATTAAATGGATTCAAATTGTCAAAATTCGAGCAAATCAAATAGAACTTACCCTGAACCAGTTAGTCGTCTTGGAGTCAGCTGCGTTCAATGCTCGGGCCAGAACTTGTGCCGGAGTCGGCGCATTCAAGGCCAAAGCCTGTGCGGAGGAGGATGACTCGTCCCCGTTGTCCGGCTTGATCTCCTTGGCCTACAGTACCCCCGTTCAGTCAAAGTACAGTTTCCCCTTCTCTATCATTCGCAAACCTTTTGCCGGGTTCTGTAGTTATGGAACCAATTGGTTACGGTACGCGGTGTCAATCCCAGTTTTGTGGCAAGTTGTTCAATGCAGCGGGAGTTTGGTCGTTGTTCGTGCGCGAAAATGAACAGAAGTGCCTCCTTTTGTTTGTCCGTAATGATTGTCCGTTGGAAGCGCTGCAAAAAGCCAACTTTTTAATTCTCAAAAACATTAAGTCTTAGCTTACCGGAATCTTCTTTCCCGACATCAATCCGCTGCTCGTTCTGCTCGGATGACTTTCCCCGGTCATAGCGACCATTGAAACTGTAGCAGCAGCTCCTCCCATACCTCCAACGCCAGGAGGTTTTCGCTTTAGAGTAACTGAGTAAGTGTTCTGAAAAATGAAAAGTCATTTTGCAAATTATTGGGAATAGTTACCGGTGTTTCCGATGTTATTGTCGTTATCGTTGACATTGTCGGGTGTGGATTTGGGGAGTTCGCCTTTTTGAGAAGGGTGCCGATTGGAGTGTTTGAGCCGAGTTCGGCTGCGTTCGCCAGGCCGGCGATTAGTTGCAGTGCCGAGTTGCTGCTTGTCGAGATGGCTGTGTTGTTGTTATTGCCGGGATGAGATTGCGATGGAGTAGCAGACATTGTCGATGCTGACGACGAAATGTCCATTTGACTTCCGATGGCCTCCAATGTCCTCAGACATCCGTTGTTTCGCTGATGTTGTTGTTGGGGTGGCAACTGCTGAACCTGCTGAACTTGTTGAGGTTGTTGTTGCTCCTCTGTGCAACCAATTGTTGCCTTCAACACGTTCAGTGCGTTGTTCATCGCACACCGTTGTTGTTCATCTGCTTTCAGGCGGTCCACTGCTTCCGGATCCTCGAGAAATGCCAACATTTTGTTGTACGAATCACGGCCCTTGTAGGATAACATCACCCACGGTCTAGGCTTTGTCAACAAATCGGACACACAGCCCGAAGTCATCTTCAGAATATGTTCACCGAATGCCTGAGAAAAAAGGTTTGGTCTGTCTGAACTTAACCAAAACTCACTCTTTGTGAGATTCCATTTCCCGCCAAAACTGCCTTTACTCTTCTGGCCACATCGGCAGTGTCAACCTCATCAGCAGCATTGGGCGTCTGTTCAGAAAGTTTGACAACAATTTTCGGCCGCAAGGAAATTGTCTTGAAAGGAAAAGATTTTCGCCGATATTGCGTTAAATTTTTTTCTACCTTTATATTCATTTTTGTTGCTCCTTGTCCGTCATATTCGATACGTTCTCTGTTCGCCCCTTCGATTGCCCTCGCTTCATCGTCTATCTCGCTCCTCTCCTCCTCCTGATCAGCTTCTTCTTCCTGTTCCATACATTCCGTAATTTCCTCCTCATCATCATCATCATCCTGATCAGTAGCTGGTACCGATGTGGCCCCGGACGACGAAAGTGCATCGTTGGGCAACTCCAGTCTCAAGTCCAGCTCGCCACCCGAGTCGGTGCCCGTGTCCGGTGGCAATGAGCCGGACAATGTACGGCGAAGTACCACATAAGCATTTTCGGCCGGGTCGGCAACGGAGGACGACTTGCGCCGGTTGTTTGACGAATTAACCTTTCTCTCCTCCAAAAACATTTGCATTCGAATGAATGGTTCGCGTCCTTTATTGGTGTACTCGCTCCACGGCTTTGGTCGCGCCAACAAATCAGAAACAGAGCCCTGGGAAAGGCCGAGCACAGACTCACCGAATTGACGCTGGCTGATTTGCTCATCGTTCAGGTACTCCTTGATCTTCAAGAGAGAGAATATAAATACAAAGAATTTATTAAGCTAGAATATAGAAATTTTAGACCTGTCTAACAATTTCTGCGGTGTCCAGCGCCGAGTATTGTTCGAACTGGACGGGCGCAAGTTCGGGACGAGATCCGTGCCGACCGAATAGCTGGTCAAGGGCCAGGCATGGGTCGACACTGGTCACGGACGAAGGCGAGCAAGCGGACGAGTGAGTGGAACGGGCAATGGCGATGGATGAGTCATCTCCCGCACTTCCAGAACGGTGGTGGATCTGAACAAAAAGTGGACAATTAATTTGTTAATCCCAAGGCAATGGTATCCAGACACAAAGCATGTACTCATTCCTTACCCTGCACTCAACTGTACTCAATGCCTACAACACGGTACTCAATACTACTCTCCCCCTGTACTCAATACTCAATACTACTGCACTACTCACTGTACTCAATGCCTACAACAAAACTTAGGGACTCTTTTGATGTGGAAGGCTACAATATAGCCCACTCACTTTTTTGATGTGTCCCGCAGGTAGCGCGGCTACTGTTGCCGTTGCGCTATTAGATGGCACAGGACTGGTAGAAGAGGAGGTGGAAGAAAGAACCATGGCGCGCTCCAGATGAGACTCTTGCTCCAACAGTTTGGCCTGAAGGAAAAAATGGGTCAAAATTGGCCAAATATGGATGCTTTTATTGTAAACAACGATAGCACAACAACAACGACACAATCCACTCACATCAACAACAAACACAAAGACAAGGAGAGACAGAGGGCAGTCATCATTATCGGAAATAATTTGATCATTTTTGATCAATTTGCCACCAGTCAATGGTTCATCTCCAACTCCAATACCTTCTCTGTTTCGTATATGGTGATGATCTTCTCCCGGGGAATGTCGTCATGTCGCCATCGTCCCCCGCTCGTTGTTGACGTGGTCACAGTGGTCCCCCCGCCGTTCTCCTTCGATGTCAGCTTCGCCATCGGTGGCATCAGTTCCGTTGATGGCTGTTCCATCTTGAACGATGTCCTTTTTGCCATGGTCGGTGAACCTAGTGAGTTGGTTGCCTTCAGTGCTAAAAATGATCATATTCTGGTGATTTCTGTTCTTTTCCCCCAATTTCATCCGCTATACCTCTTTTGCTTCCCCGTCCAACGGCACAGAGTGTCTCGTTGCCCAGCTCCATCTTCACGTTCACCATCGACATTGTCCCTGCCCCTCCTCCTCCCTTTTCCTCTCCTGTCAATGCACCGCAATGCCCTCCTCCGGCGGCACTTCCAGTCGGGCTGCCATCCCCTTGGGCTTCACCGAGCAGTGTGCGCGGGTCGGGGTGTTCCAACCGGTCAGTCAACGCCACCTTACGGGGTGACAACTGGCACAACAGCTCAATGGCCGCGTCGTCGGAGATCCAACCCAAAATTGCAAACGGATAAACAATAAAAGGGTAATAAGGGCCAACAATAACTTACCGAAAATGCGACGGAATGCCTCACGGCCTTTGTCAGTTAACTTGTGCCAGGGCCGAGGCTTGCTCAACAGTTCACTCAGCGATCCTTGGGACTAAAAATGGAACGTTATTTTAAAGTTTTGGGGTTTTATTTAAAAATTTATTCACCAGATTTGCTCGAAACATCATCAACCAAATTTTTAATCATTTTTTGTTCATTTTTTGGCAATTGAAATTTCATACTTTCTTCAATACGTCCAATATTGATAGTTGTAGTCTGTGTTTTTAATATAATCGTAAGAAACAGTCTTCAAGTCTGAGTTTCAAATCCCCGATTATATGCGATTCAAATGTTCACTGACCTGCGACACTTGCACCATCACCGTCCGCGCAAATAGACGCTGTCCGATACTGTATCCGCGCATCAGTCGCGTGCACTGTGCGGCCAGCTCGGCGGTGTTCAACGGACTTGGACCCAGGCGCACAATGTTCTCGTCAATACGATTCTAAACAATTTTATTTAAATAAAATTGTATTTTCTTTCTAAAGTCACCGACCTCAAGTTCCCTGACCAGCTTCAACTCCTCGGGGCTCCATGGCTTCTGTGAAGAGGAGGATGAGGAAGGATTGTGATGCGAGGTGACAGCCATTTTTGCATGTCCGGCATTGTGCTGTTGATGGGGTGAGAATTCGCCCTTCAGAAGAGCGGAACCAGCACTGCTCGACAACGATCGTTTGTTGCCATTCTGAACCCACACAAATCATGTTAATACAAATACCCAAGCGGATTACACTAATCTGATCGCTTAAAATGGATCGAAAATGCACAATTACCGTATTCACTGGTCCCTTCGGCAATGCAATTGGGATTCCAGCAGTTGGCAATGCAACAGCACTTGGCGGAGACTGTTGTGGACAAATTGGGATGGAGGCGGGTGCCATCGATGTTTTGTTCGGCTTGCCTCCTCCTCCTCCTCCTCCTCCAGTGCTTTTCTTCTTGGCTGACTTTCCGTTGATTTTGGGACCGACCAGCGGAGCGACGGCAGAGCTAATGGCAGCATCAGAAACAGTGACGGGGCCGGAAGTACAGCTTGTTGTTGGCGTTGCTGCGCCATTTGCAGTTCCATTCATCGCGTCCCCGATCACTCGCTGCATCACCTGCAAACAATTTAAATTCGGGCCAATTTCCACAAATGTGTCTATTTTTGAAACCAAATAAAATAGAAAATAGGAGGAAGAAAAAAATTGTTCAAAAAATTTCAATTTTCACGGATAATTTTTTGTGCATCAACTAACCTCCTCAAAGTCGATATTCTGCTGTTCCTGTTGCTGTTGCAATTCGGTTCCATTTCCATTGTGGAGGCGCATTGCCCGCTGTTGTACTGCTTGATGTTGTTGTTCTCCGCCTCCATCCGACGATGTCATTCCATCGAACAACAAGGACAGTGCCAATAGTCCCGCCGGGTCCAATTTGTTCACGTCCTCCTCCACCGATGACGACGACGTGCCGGGCTGATGCGTGCCGATGCCATTGTTGTCAGTGCCGAACAACAGACCCGACAGCAGCGAAGGGTCATCCGCAACGAACTTGGCCAGCTGGGCGGCGAACATCTGTTCATCTTCATCCCCTTAAAATTTGGCACACATAAAATGGGATAGGTGGTATCATTTGTTGTTCCAAATGTCCATTTTTCAAATCTGCCTTAAATATGTCATAATTGTGTTGTCTGTTACCAAGTTGCTGTTGTGCCTGCGCTGATGTGCCTTCGGCCTTCAATGCCCCCACCAGTGCCTCCATCATTGCCCCGTTCGACTGTTGTTGCTGTTGTTGGTGTCGATTTCGGTCCACAAAGCTTTGCAACGCGGCGCATATCTCATCCGCATCTGATGCCTGTTGTTGTTGCTGGACAACTTTGATTGTGTACTGGTGGTTGTTCTTCGGAGCACCGGATGTTCTAACTGGTGGATGTCCATTTTGGAGGAGGTGCGGAAACTGTTGTTGATGTGGGTGGCCCATTGAAGGGAGTCTGCGTGCCTTCTTGTGAGGAGGTTCCCTGAACAAATGTCCAAACATATTTTGGATGCAAAACAACGATGGGACACCCTACCTCATTAGTGAAGAATGGCCATGTGTTTGATGGTTTAGCGCGCCCTTGCTCAATGCCAACTCCGATTGCAATCGCGCAACCAGTTCCGCGTTGCGCACCAATTCGCTGGTCAGCTCGTCAACTTGCGACTGGTAGGCCCTGGACTTGTCCAGCAATGTGGATTTCAATGCTCGGTTATCGTCTTCCAACTGGTGGATCTGAACATACTCAAACCCATTAGGATTGTTCCATACTTTTTGATCAAAAATGTACCCAATTGTACATTTTGGCAATGTAAAATGTACTATCTATACTCTCTTACTAATAGTAAAAAGTATAAAACGCACCCTCTCTTCCTTCTGGCGCAAATGGAGCAAATACTTCTCGACGGTCAACGAAGCAGCCACCGAAGATGGCGAGGTGGTAGAGGAGGCGGAAGAGCAGGAACTGATCAGAGCACCGTCGGTCCTGCTGATGTTGTCCGAAGGTGCCGACCTTCTGCTTGCATCTTCAACGATGGAATTGTTTGGTTGGGATTGGCTGCTGGTTTTGGCATTGGTGTTGTTGCTGGTCGACGACACTTCCTCAATTTCTTGCTAAAAGTATTGGCGATTCAATAAACATCATCTGATCACAAGTGCGATTTCTCTGCCGATTAGTAAGTCAGCTCTCATGTTTCTACCGTAATTTCACTTTATTTCCCTTGTTTTTATGCTAAATTGGCATTCTGTTGCACAAATAATTAATTCGCCTTTCTAAAAGTTCAAATTTTTGCACAAAAGAAAATTCATATAAAATATTTCATTTTAAAATATACAAACTTTTTATGTGATACTGTATGATATTTAATATATCACCAATTCCACTCACTCTAATTTTACGATTTTAGTTAGCGCCCCCCCCCCCGATGGTTTTTAAAAGTTGAATTCTGGTGCTTAAAAAGTCAGAGAAAATGCGTTATCATAACGATGTGTTTTTTTAAAATAAAATTTGATATGAAATTGCATAAATTCCGAGTGAGTGAACCCATACCATTCCTATTACTTTAATTCTATTTTATGGACTTCCCCCCCCCCACCCGATGATTCACCTCCAAACTCTTCTTCCCTTTATCCCCCATCCCTGACAAATAAACCGACCTTAATCACCATGCCCGTCCCCTTCGGATTTGCATCTTCGACTGGTTGTGTTGTCCTCCTCTGCCTCTGCTCTTCCTCCTCCTCCCGTTGCTGTTTCTGTTGCGTTCGTTTTTGCTCACTTTCCCCGTTTTCTGTTGCCATTGCCAAACAATGGAATTTTGATTGAGTGGACGATGGAATGTGTGAAGAATATTCAAACTCGGATGGATTTGGTTGTTTTTAGTCAAAAATTTGCGATGATTTTGATGAGATCGGGCCGATGATTGGTTGGGAATGGGGTGATGATGCTCAAAAATGGTGTTGCTGGTCGGTGCTCAAAACGGGCTTGTTGCACTGGCTTTTACTGTCCTGACACCATTTCGAATTTGGTGAGGGTTCCGGACAGAATTTGAAAAATGAGATCTGAAAATATCGGCTTTGGAATTAAAAATAAGTAAGGACCCTTGCAAATCATTAAAAATTCAGTTTCAGTTTATCGCGCAAAAATGTTTTTAACAAAGGATTTTTGATCTTTTGTTTATTAAAATCGAAATAATTTGGAATTTGTTGCAAATAAATGAAAGAGTTGAGCATCCAATCTGAGTCTATCTAGGTAATGTAAAGATGATGAGATGAGTGATCATTGATGACCTATGCTGATGACTGATTTTGTATTTATATTCTTACCTAACTAAATAATCATTGTTTTCCTGGTAAAATTTTAAAAATTGGCATTTTGTAAATGCAAAATTGCAGAAATTTGAACCAATGTTCAAAATCAAAACAACTTTAGAAAAGTAATCCAATTGATCAATGAACTGGGGGAAGGCAGGGGGGGGGGGGGAAATGGAGGTGTTCAATGAGTGGAGGGGGAGGGTTGAGGGGTGTTGATGCTGTACATATGTATCTGTTCGATAGGTAGGCTGATTGAATGAGAGTGAGTAAGTGAGTGGATGATGATTATTTATGATTAGGTCAGTCAATCAATGATAACGAAGCTGACAAAGTGAGGGGAATGGACTGTTTGGGGAGATGGGCAAAGGGGGGATGGGGGCATGGGAAGGAACATTTGGGGGAGGTGTATGGATGGCTGTGCATGTTCAATCACTATCGTACATATATGTACATCGGGTTGGGGGGGGGTGGGAGGTGGGAGGTGAGGTCAGATCGATCTGTTGATGAACGAAAGAGTTGTGAGATAGTGATAATGATAGTGGGTGAGGGTGGGCGGTGGAGGAGGAGAGGGGCGAGGTTATAGGTTGTTGAGCCCGATGGGATGAAAGCGATTTGGATACCATTTCCGGAAATTTGAACTCTGTCTGCGTATATCTTGGTATCCGTATCCCGTTTCTGCCATGATAAGTATTGGTGGCATTCCCTGATTTATTTTCGCTGCCATTCAAATCCACATAGATCGAACAAACTAAAAATGGAATTCGACGATGGGTGAGGGAGTGGAATGGAGGGAGTGGAAAACAGAGAGAGAAAGAGAGAAAGAAAGGAAGAAAAGTTAGAAAAAAGGGTGTAATCATCGCGATCTGAGGGTGGGGAATGGGGAGGAGGGATGGGAGTGGAATGGGTGGATGGAATGGTGTCTTTGTGAGGGAGCGATCATTCCCGCTCCCCCCCCCCTTCCCCCCCC
>JAQIYK010001018.1:0-11069 GCA_034700465.1 Rotylenchus robustus | reverse complement strand
TTCTTTGTTTGAAAATTTGCCTTCCCAGGGGGATAAAATAGTCGTAAAAAAATAAACAAAAATACCTTGACAACCATTGGCTGCAATTTTTGCATTAAAATGTAGGCGCCACGTTCTTCGGGTGTGGATGAACTCAACTTTTGGACAATTTCATCACCCCAAAAATTGTTTCCTCCACCATCACGATTTGGCTTCAAAACGTAACGATCAGGATGTTGAATGGCATCCTAAAATAGGAACTTTTTTTAATCGTTTAAAAAATTATTTAAAAAAAACAAAAAAATCAATCAGATTCTTAAATTAGATTTTTGATTTTTAGCCTTAATTTTAAAATTTTGAACATTATTTTTATTTTAATAATAAGAAAAATTAAAATTTTATTAAATTATTATATTTAAATAATTTCAAGTAAAAATAAGTTCAGATTATCATTGTTGTTACGTAAAAATTTTCCAAAAAATTAGTTAGGTATGCTTAAAAACTAATTTTAATAATTTAAAATTTGCATTTTTTTTCAATAATTTTAAAAATTTCTATCTTCAGTCAGTACCTTTATAATGCCATTTGTTTCCTCGTCATCTTTCTCCAATCCCCACATCCCGGTGAATGTCTTTCGAATTGCTTTTACCTTTTCAGCATCTTTCGGATCCGGGAAGAAACGTTCTACCATGCCAGGTAAAGCTAACACCTGATAAAAAAATTAAGGAAAAATTTGAAAAAATGGAAAAATTAATATTTTTTATTTTTTTAATCGGAAAATAACAAAATAAGAAATACAATTTTATACATTTTTACATGTTATTTTTTGAAAATTTGACCTGTTGAATTTTTTTGGACCCACTGAGGGCGGCAGCCAATGTTGGAGCTTTCTGTAAATTATTACATTGAAAATAGTGCTGGGTATGGCTCCGGCTCCAGCTCCGGAGCCGGAGCTGGAGCCGGAGCCGAAAATTTTGGGAGGTCGGAGCCGGAGCTAAAAATTTTGGGAGGTCGGAGCCGGAGCTGGAGCTAAAAATTTTGGAAGGTCGGAGCCGGAGCTGAAAAATGTCCAATACCCAGCACTGTTTTTGTACCTTTATTCCGACTGTATTTCCAGTCCTGATTGGCGAGCACATAACAGGCGTCGCCTACTGTTCGTATGCTGGTGCCTCCCCCGTTTCTGGCCCGTTCCCACTCCATTTGATATGTTATTGGACAGTGCGGCGATTTCACAAATTCGGCGAACTGTTCGGCGCCACCTTTGCTCAACCGAAAATACCTAAATTAACATTTGTGTGTGGTTTTTGTGGGTTTAAGAATATATTTAAAAAATTAGTATTTAGTAATGTTTTCCCTTTTATATAAAATACAAATTAAAAAACAGAGCCTAATAAGCCTGTGGAGTTAGAAAGTTTGAAGCAAAATGGGTTCATATATTTCATTCATGTTGGTTTATATAATTCATGTTGGTTTTTGTAAAATCCAAGCCCTACTGAGCCCTAGACCACGCTTTTCGATTTTTTTTTGTTAATAACTAATAATTAAAGTAAATTTTATTTTCAATACGTACTTTGCAGTTCGTCCTTTGGTGGTGTTGAACAATTTTATGGTCAGCGCTTTCGCCTTTTGCTGATTGATGCCTTGGGTGACCATAAATTGTTCCGCGTGGAGATGACCAGCACCGTAAAGGCGGGCATAGTTCAGAGTCTTAAAATCATTTTTTTAATTTCCGAAGGGAATTTCTCTCTAGATACGGAAAAAAAATAACTAAAAACTGGAAAAATTCAATTATTATTTTCTAATTTAAAAATAATCCAAAATGCTTTCAGATGTATGTTTTTACATTTTAAAGCGGAAAATGTGATATAGGATTGCAAAAATGATCCAATTTTTTGAGATGAAATTTAATTTTTTAACTATTTTTAAATTTTCAACATGCCTTGGCATGGTCACGCTTGATGCCCACTTGTTTGGCCACCACGGAGTGCAGGTCGGTGGCGTCCGTCTTGCTCCCCGCCAGCAACATGTTCGAGAAGGGTGTCGCGCCGGCGCGCCTTTGGCTTTGGTAGAGCGCGTCACCAAACAGCGCGGCCAGCCACTGCTCTTGCGAGTCCACATCGGCACCCACCAGCTTCCACCCATCCGTGCATTGGATTTGAGATTTCTGATGTGAATTTTTTGTTAAATTTAATTTTTTTAAATTTCAAAATAGATATAGAAAGTGGACTTTTACTCGATGCAAAATTCGATAAACTACATCCAAAATTTGGACAAAATTTTGTAAAAATTGTATTGATTTCTACTAGTAATAGATCCTTAACTTTTATTATAAATTGTTTTTGTTTAATTTTTTTATTTTTTAATGTTTTTATTGATAAAAATTACAAAAATATTTCATAAATATCAATATGTTTAGGAATAGTCGATATAATATAGTAATAATTTTTTCTTAATAATTAAATAAGAATTGTTGCCTAAAATTGTTAGAAACAAATAAAAATAATAATATTTTCACAATTAAAGTTTGTATTCAAAATTTGATTAATTTTTAGCAATTGTATAATATAAAAAATATTTCTATAAATATTAATAATAATAAAAATTGCATACCAGCTCCGATCCGATGACATCCTCCTGAAATTTTAAAATTTATTTTATCAACAAAAAATAAATCACAAAAAAACCTTTGGGTTCGCCGAGGTCAACCACAGTTTGTGCGTCGCTCGGCGAGTCACAGTGCCTGCAGGAACAACCGATGGCACAATGGCGCCGAGTTCAGCGCGTTCATCCAACCATACGGGCAATTCTTCCCTGTAGCGATCTCTAAATAAAATAAAATAAAAAATATTTTTTTAAACAGATGCAACCTTATATGTATTTAAAGTTTTTATGGAATAATTTATTGAATAAATTTTCTCTAAAAAATGTCTAATATATATGTAAGTAATTAGTTGGTTATTCCAGACTGTACCAAAACTCGATAAAATTTTAGGTTCTGCACCAGAAAAATCAGTTCTGGTTGCGGATATTCGAAAAGATTGGATTTGGATCCGATACTGGAATAGAGGGACTTCGGGTGCTCGATAACTTGCAATTAGGTTCAGATTCAGATCTAAACGGAACCCGAGAAATTGTTAACAAGTAATAGCCGCCTGCTAATAAGCCTAATAAGTTTGGGTTTAGGACAAATGGCAAACCTGTAGTTGCCCCAAAAGCGTGTGACTGTTCGGGACTCCATGAAGCCGTGCAACACTTCCCCAAAACGAGTTGCATAGAGCACACGTTGCTCAAAGCTTTTGTAGTTGGACTTGTCAAAGGGGGTGCCCACATTGCACGCCTTTCCGCTCTTAAAAATAATTAAATTTAATTGAAATTTATAAATTATTTCCAAATTTATCCTTTCATTTTTTCAATTATTTTTTCTCTAATTTTCTGTTACTTTTTTTGAAAATTAATTAATTCATTCATTTACCGGATGCGGAAGTCGGTAAAAGTCAAAATATTGGGTGACCGTTGAGACTGGTTTCATCTTTTCGTGCAGCACATCGGATTCGCGTCGTTTATTTCGCATAATCAGGTCATAAATTGATCTATTAAATTTTTTGAAATTTAAAAAATATATAAAATCAGTAAAATGGCAAATGCTTATTCGAAAAAAAAAATTAAACAAATCGATTCTTGTGTTCGTTTATCGTTTGATGGCATTTTTTAATTACAAATAGGTTTTAAACAAAAATTTCGTCTTTTAACAAAATTATTCGTATTTACTTTCTCCTTACTTTACTGGCAAGTTCACTGTGACGTTCCTCCTCAATACCACTTGAAGCATTTGTGGCAAATTTTCAGCCGAATAATTGGCTAAATTATTTAAAAAATTTCATTTGACCAATTGCTAATATAATCTTCTCACTAGGGTTGTCGGTTCTTAGGAATTTCTCGGGTCCGAATTCTCGGATATCAGGAACCGAAATTTTCGTATTCGGATACCCGGAATTGAATTTTTCAATAATAATTATTTTAATAATTAGGCGTTATTTTCCGATTTCATGCAAAAATAAGCAATTTTATTTAAAATCCCACAATTTTTTAATTTTTCTTAAAAAATCACAACTTTTTGTTAAAATATTTGACAGGATCGACGACTCTTCGGATTTCGAATATCCGGAACTTTTTTTTAGATATCGGGGATTCATAACCGAAATTTTCGGATATCCGAAACGAACAATTTTTTCGGGGTTTTCCGTTCGGTTCGACTCCGGTTCGGTCCGGACGACCGACAACCCTACACCTTCCTCACCAATTCCTTTTGGCACCAAAAAGCCCCAGCCAAAGTTGTATTTGTGGAAGAGTGGGTAGGGACCGTAGCAAATGCCAAAAATGCGCGGTATGTCGCGCGAAAGCATTTTCACTCGGTCTGCTCTCAATTCATCGATGGAAAACTAAAAATATATTTTTTTTAATTTAAAAATTTAATGAGCTGATGAATAGAAAGTAATTGTTTTTTTTAATTAAAAATTCAAATTGTCCAAACTATTTTCAAAATGATACAACTACAAAAACTATACCAATACTATTTCTATTTTTCTGACTTACTTTTTTCTCTGACATTTCATCAACGTAATAATAATTATATGTTCTTTTTGTATTTCTTTTTTCTTTTTTTGTTTTTCAGAAGCAAAAAATTTTTAGACCAAAAAGTTTTTGTCGAAGGTAATAAAATTTTTGTATTAATTTATTCCTAAAAATGTGCCATTTTTACAAAAAAAATAACATTCAAATCAAATATACATTTTTTGATATTTTTTGCCATTTATTTCCTTTTTTAATGTTTTTAAACTTTATCGTCTTCGAATTAAAAGTCTAAAAACCTCGACATCCCGAAAGTGCTTGAACAGCGAGAAGTACCACTGGGGCCAATGTGGTCGTCTGGGAATGCGCGTCCAGTCCGCCACCCACATCCACGGGTCCAACTCGAACTCTAACCTATGCATTGTATACAGTAAAAGAATTTTAAAATTGTATACATTAATATACTGTACAGTAATGAAATTCAGTATTTTGAGTATACAGGTCCGGGTGGTTATCGGTTCCTTGGGATTTTTCGAATTTCTGGAATATTTTGTGTTTTCGAATTTAATTTATTTCCCATATTCATCAAAAAATGTAGAAATTTGAATTTAATAATAATTAAACAAAATATTTTGTCGAAAATTTTACGGATTTTTGATAAAATAGCAAATTTTTAAGTATTAGCAGCGGATCCGACTTCTTCTGATCCGACTTCTTTCCTATTTTCGGTTCGGCCCGAAATCTACAACCCTGGTGTACAAGTAAATATAAAATTCAGAAATTTAGTCGAATTTAAAATTCAAAAAATACCTTTGGATTCCTCCCCCTTCACAGTCCGCCACTTCCTGTTCAAATTGCTCAACGAGTTGTCTTGCGCACCCAACAAATTCCCGGGTGGTGCTATCCTTTCGGTCCGACGACTTCTTTTCGCACTCATCAAAGTATCGACGCCAATTTCCTTTTTAATTTTTTTTATAAAAACGTAAAACTATTTTTTGAAAATTAATCAAAAGGTGCAAAATTAAAATTGATAATAATTTCCATTTCAATTCGAATAATTGATCAAATAAATAAGTTTATATGTATAAATAGGTCTCAGAAAAAATAACCCAAGAAAGCCGTAAAATGAATCAATTCGTCTAAATTTTAGGTTTTAAACAAAATTTGATTATTTTATTTTGTAACTAAACCTGTAGTAGGCAAATACGGGTTGCCCATTTCCAACATGCCACAATAGGTCACCGGGTGAGGGAATCTAACAATTTTTATTTTTATTGTTTATTTTAAAATAAATACCTTAAAAGAAATGTTGGATAGAGCGCTTGAAAGACTTCGCGAGTGGCCTGAACATCAGAGGCACAATAGTTGAAAAGTGTCTACAAAAGAAAATGTGTTTATTTGTTTTAAATCAAAAATTTAACAAAAAAAATATTTAGATAAAATAGAAACATTATTTTATCATCAACATTTTTCTGTACTTTCGCTTTGAAGCGAAAATGAAAACACAAAACGAAAATGCAATAAGCTTTATTCTTTATACCATTTTGAACATCTTGATCTTGACGAGGACCTTTCGATTGATATCAAATTTGGCGGGGTCGAAATTATTAAATAAGGTCATTCTGTTGATTTTTTTATTGAAAATTCTTAAGACTATCACCCAAGTTTTGTACGAAAGCCATTGAAAAGGCGAATAAAATGATATAACATTCGTCTAATTAGCTCCTTTTTTTGTTAAAAACATTTTCGCTTCAAAAGTAAATAAAATGACAAAGACGATATAAAATGTTTCTATAAAAAAATAAACTATATTTAAACTATATTTTAAATTTTGATTTGCCTGCGCGTTCTCCCGGATTTTGTCGATGTCGGCCGTTTTGAAAAAGCTCTGGTACTCCTTGTCCCACTCCGCCAGCTTTGCTCCTCCTTTTGGCTTTTTCGAACTTTCATTATCAGTGATATTTTCCGTTTTATTTTGTTTATTTTCCTGCTCCGATCGGTTTTCGGCGCTTTGCTCAACACGTTTTGTGGTGCGAAGTGACGATTTGGTGGCACAATATTTGGCGTGAACAGCTTCTAGCGAATTTTTGCATGTTAAACCTCGCCATCTGTTGAACATTGTCTGAAAAAATAAAATAAATAAATTAAACAAAAACGTTTTTTGGGATAATTGAAACCCGACAGGACTGTTGCGAAATTTCGATTTCGAAAAGTGAGGAAATTAAATAAAAAAATTAAAGTCCCTGTGAAATTTTGAATTTCGGGTTTAGACTTTTTTTATTTTATTCCAAGCCAGGCTAATTTTTGTATCAAGACTGTAAATGAGCTAAAACCTAAAAATCGATCAATAATGATGGCCATAAAACTTTTTTTGTCAATTTAGGTTTTTAAACACATTTTCATAAAAGGACTAATATACTATGTCACCATGTTTATTTATTTTTTATTTTTGCTTTTTTGTGACTTTTTATGTGTTGATAAATTGTTGTTCCTTTTTATGGTTTTCCTTTATTATTATTTTCGATACCCTAAAATCCTCCAGCTGTTCCTTTTCTTTAAATGTCATCATTTGCATGGCCATTTTGATCTTTTCCGGATCGGCGCCCCGTTTGGCAAACAACAGTTTGGCCAACGCCTCCGGATCGTCGCCCTTTTTGAACAGGTCACGTTGGTGATCAGCCATTCCGGCAATGGCAATGTGCATGGACATTGTGTCCCAAACTGTTGGAAAAATTAATGTAAAAAGGGATGAAAATTAAGGTAAAAACAGGGTTGCCAGAAATTTAGGATCAGAATCGGCAAGTGGAAATGATAAAAAGGATATTTATACAGGATTTCACAAAAAATCATTAAAAAAGATAAAATCAAATTCAAAAAATTTTGATTTCAAAAAGCACTAAAAATCAAAATTAAAACCAAAATCAACAAAAGGAAACAGCAACCAAAATAACAACATATTTTTTGTGGCATAGATCAGATTCTTTGGATTTTCCCTGTTTATGGCAATTAAAAATCAATTTTAGGGAAGTATTTTTCAAAAAATTTCAGTGCGAAATTCTTAAAAATTTATCCAGCAATGATGGCGATTAAAAAGCTTACATCGCATGGCAGTTGCCTAAATCAAACTGATTTATTTGTTTATTTATTTTTAAAATTTCCGACCTCTTGAAAGTACTGTTCCCGGATAAAGGCGCGATCGAAAGCAACGTTGTGGCCAATCACAATGCGTTCCTGGTCCTGATGGATCAGGCCCATCGGGATCAGATGTTCGGGTCGGACAAGTTCGGGCAGTTCAAACTCAACATCCGCTAACCGCCTACTGCACCAGGAGTACCTGCACAGTATAATTGTATTTTCTAAAAAATTTCATTTTTTGCTAAATTTTTTATGGGATTCTATGAAATTATTTTCCCACAAAATCAAATAAAAATGTCAAAATTTAATCTCAATTTAGATTAAATGGTTTCATTCGAACTATCTGGCAAGAAAAGCCATGAAATTAAATGCTTAGTTTACAATTTTGTGATTTACTTTAAAAAATTCCAGACCAGGAGCCTAAGTGGGATTATAGATTATACAGACATGTAAGTAGGGGGTAGAGGGATTTCAAAAAATTACATGGAGTTTTCATCGCTAAATCTCCCTCCAATCTCTCATCCTTTTTTTGAACTCCTTGTGTTTTTAAAAATTCGCGAAAAATCCTTATAAAATCAATGTTTTTTCGTCGCGCCGAAGACGCGGCGAAACATTTTTGTATATAGTCCCTTCATAATCTCTTCATAAATGTCTGGGCTCGTTTTGACTTGGGATTATCCAAGATTTAGCGGTGAAAACTTTTAAAAAATCCTTATAACTCTTAAGTCTCTTAAGGGCTTTGATTTTATTAAAAGACAGCCTTATTATTAATTATTATTAAACCATCTTGAGGGAGACAGCGCAACCGCCATTGTGGGTAGTCTTCCGTCCTTCATGCACACTTCGACATCGAAAAAGAGCAGATGTTCTGACGGGAAAGGCACCTTCCGAGGTCTAACTTGAAAACAAAAAATTTGCCGAAAATAATAATTTTCAAAAAATTCGGAACTAACTCTTTCGGTCAGTATGAAGATCGTACACAGTCCATCCCGGCTGCAGTGACCACTTTTTGGGCCGTAGAGGTATTTTGACCTGCTTCAACGCTTGTTGCAACAACTCGCCATATCTAAAACAAATTTATGAAAAAGGAGGAAAATTTAAGGAATTTGTAGTTTAATCAATTTTACATGTAAAGTAATCCATTCCAAATATTATATAAGTATTTTATTTGTTCAGTCAACCAAAAGCAAAAATTAATAAAATAAAAATTTTGTTATTTTTTGCCTTTTCGTTTTGTTTTATAAAAATCCGTTTTACAAAACAAAATTAAATAACATTTCCGGCACGTTCTGTTTACATTTTACGTATTTTTGTAAATTTATTTTTCTATTGGACAACTTGCTGAACTGCTCGCTGGCTTCCAATCGAAAATGTTCCATCAAATTGCCATCAGTCACCCTCAACTTTGGTAACTCCAATCTTGACTCAACGCTATCCTTTAATAGGAAAAACAATATGAAAAATTGAATAAAAAAATTAACAAAAAATCAACAACAAAAAATGCTATTTAATATTTTAAAAACAAAAACATTTTTTATAATTTTCCCCCAATTTAGAACCTGATCAGCTGCCATATGTTTGAGTCCAATTGTGCTGCACCTGCCGAAAAGGTGTTCGTGAATGCGACGTGAGCAAAGCTGAATCACTTTGGGCCGAAATTCATTGTTATTGGAGCTGTTCGACTGTCTGATGAAGCTGTTCGATGGATTTGTTGCTGTTGTTTGATTCAAAGGTTTTGTTGGCGGTTGACTACTTTCTTTCAAAACATACGGCTGAAAATGTTTTATACAATCGAACATATATCAGATACGGATTGTGAAATATTAATTAAAGTGATATTTTTAATTCAATCAATAATAATGATAATATATCTGATTGGTCGGATTTGGAATATCTGTTATTGACTTATTACTTACTGGATATTCGAAATATATGGATTAAGGAGCCGCTAAAGGGCTCCAAAATGTGAAAATTAAAGCATAATTAAGCAGGAAAAAACACCCCTATGAATCGATTTTTTTCAAAAATTCCCTGTTTCCCTCCCCAAATCCAAAATTCACCCCTCCGAAAACTACGATTAGGACACCCAAAAATTCCTAACAAGAAGGTATTGGGGAAATTGAGACGAAAGGATAGGTGGAAATTTGTAGAAAAATTTATGTTTTTTTTGTTAAACTTAACAAATAATATTAAAAGAGCAAATAAGATAAAGACAACAAAATAGCGACAGATTAAAATTCAAATTTAACCTTTGCGTGAATTTTGGACTTCTCATCAGGAGGCTTCATATGTTGGATCTTTTGTTGTTGGTTGCTGGTGTTTGTTGTTGCTTGTTGTATGCCGGGTTGTGTGTTGTCGGATTTTGCGGGTTGTACGACAGGTTGAGTACTCTGCTTAGGAGGAGGAGGTTGCATCGAAGTGCGTTCAGTTTCACGCAGTACTGGAAGAAATCCTAAAAATGAAAACCAAAACATTCTAATAAAAAAATTTATGTTTCTAATAATACACCTGCTGAAAATGGATTTTGCAAAAATACACCTAATAAGGATCGACTTTTCGGAAGCAAAAAATAAACTCCCATGAATTTCACCACCATTTTCTAGTTGCGGGCCTGTTATAGGCAGCCAAAATTAATTACCCTAAAAAGGGACAAGTTTCTAGCTTTTAAAAATAATTTTGTTTTTATTTTTTAAAACTTTACAACCTCTTTTCACAAGTGCAGCCTGTTGCAGTGGGGTCGAAAGTTCAGCTTGTTGTGGTGGAGTTGGAAGTGCACGTTGTTGTGAAGGGGCTTGAATACCGATGGAAGCTGAACAGCTTGAACATGGTCTGTCCATTTCCTCTCTTGCTCTTCTCCTCGCCCGATAAATCCTCTCCGCAACCTTTTTGCTGAGCAACAACTTGCTCGCCATCCCAAACTGCTTCAAAATCGGATTTAAAATTTTACATTTTAAAATGTTTGCAAAACAAAAATATAAACTAATCATAATATTGAAACCTATATAATATAAATAGAGAAAAATAAAATGGTTTTTTCGAGAACAAATATAAGGAAAATGATAACAAAACAATTAGAAGAATAACTTATTCAGAGTGACCAGATTTTTTACAATGAGGCCAGCTGAAAAATATCAAATTTTTGTGTCAGGCAATTGTACTATAATCATTTTGTAGAGAGTCAAGCAAAACACATCATATAGATTAACATTTTTGCAACAAAAAAAAACAATTCGTTATTTTAATATTTTTTGCAAATGTGTAAAATTTAAATATTTTATGAAAATGTTATTTGCTGATGAGCATGTTTACAAACAAATTTTATTGGTCCTGTCAACAACAAAAATCAGTAAAATGTCAAGTTTTGCCAGATGATCACTTCTTAAAAT
>JAQIYK010001017.1:0-11073 GCA_034700465.1 Rotylenchus robustus | reverse complement strand
CCCCCGTTTTTCCTCTCTCTTCCCTCTCCCCTCTCCTTTTTTTCTCGATTTCTCCCCCTCCCCCCCCCTTCCCCCGCTTTTCCTCTCTTTCCCCCCCCCTTCCCCCGCTTTTCCTCTCTCTTCCCTCTCCCCTCTCCTTTTTTTCTCGATTTCTCCCCCTCTCCCCCCCCCCTTTCCGTCCCGTTTCCCCCACCCTGCTGATTTCCCTTTCTCCCTCTCTCCGTCCGTCCGTCGTCGGTTTCTTTCCTGCGAAGAACATAAACGAAACAACTCCATAAAATCGGCGACAAGATGAAGAATGGGTGCGCGGAGATGGATGGTAATGATGGCATGTTTATCCAACCGAACCAAATAAAGGGACGACACACTTTTTGTCAAAATCACAGTCAATTTATGCCCAACCAAATAACTGAACTGAATTTAAACTGACCAACCCCCCCCCCCTCCCCCCTACCATCCACCCCCACCCATTGCTTCTTACCCTTTTCTTTTCTTTCTTCCCCTCTTTTTCTTTTTTCTTTTCTTACCCTTTTTCGGTCAATGCTCTAATTTATTGCTTATGCCCTTCTCCTTTTTCCAAAGTGGCTTTTTTCCAAAGTATTGGTGAGGGGGGGACGGGGTAAAGAGCGAATATAGTGTAAGTGATGAAAAGAGAAGGGGAATAAAAAAGAAAAATAAAGAGAGGGATGAGGAGAAGGAAAAAGAAAGTGAGGGATAGAGAGGAGAAGGAGGGGGTTGGGGAGGGGTGGGGGAGGATGAATGTAGTGGGGAAAGGGAAAGAGGAAGGAAGGGTGAGGTCGGAGGGGAGATCGCGCGGATGAGATAGGAAGGAGGGGCACAAATTGAGAAGAGCAAACAAAGAGGGGGAAGGGGAGAGAAGGGAAGGGGAGGGGGAGAGGAGGGAAGGGAAGGGGAGGGAAGTGGAGGGGAGGGGGAAGGGAAGGGGAAGGGGAGGTGAGGGGAGGGTAGGGGAGGAGGGAGTGGGAAACTGGTGGAGGGGAGGAGTGATGAGGGAAAGGGTGGGCAGAGGAAAGAAGTGCGAAGAGCATTGATCAGCATTGATCTGTGCTGTCTCTGTGTTCCCCCTTCCCCTTCCCTCCTCCTCCCTCCCTCCGTCCCCTGCCCTTGTCCAAGTGTTGTTGCCCCGGGGCACAACTCCACCAAAACCAAAAGTGTGTTGTACCACCCCAAAAAGGGGTACGACACTTCCGTCCCTTTCCCCCCCCCCCCAAACACCTTTTAAAGACTTCTTCTTCCTCTTTAACAAGGTATAATTTATTATGTACTAAACAATCACAAATTGACTTTCCATTCCGTCATCATTTTGTTTTTTCGATTTTGTTTTTTAAATTTACCTAATTGTTTTATTTTGTCGCAAATAAAACAATGCGAATCAAAAGAAGACTTTGGGGTGGAGATCATCCCATTATTAGTCCATAAATCCACCCACTCCCTCGCCAAAACCAATGGCCCACATCGTTTTGTTCGTCCGTTCAGCCCATCCCCAGCCAACCCTGTCCTCCCCCCCCCCTCGCCCAATTCGCATTCCTTTTTTTCTTCGTCTGTCCAACTCCCCAAATTATTACAACTCTTCTCCCCCCCTCCCCTTCCAATTCCTATAAAAAGCGGTCCAATTGACTGGTTGCGTTGCGCCTCCCCTCCCCCTTTCCCCTTATTCCCCCTGCCTCCTGCCCCTTCTTCCCCCTCCTTTCCTTTCCCCGTCCTCGTCTCGGTACGGGACTGGGAGAAGGGTGCCTGGGAAAGGGCCATCTCGACGATGATTTTAAGGGCGGGGGAAGGAAGGACGAGGTCTGGGGCTGGGGTGGGGTATTGGGTGGGGGGAGGGTGGTGGTGAATGAATGTGTAAAATTCCTCGCCCGGTCCCCCCCCCCCTCCCTCCCTCCCGACTGACTCCGATCACATCGCCCTCTCCACCGTCACTAACTAGTACCAGCAACTAAATTGCTTTCTCTTCGCCTGATCAAAATGAGTGAGTTGTGCTGCCCAATCACTTTTTGTCCTTTCCAACTCCAACAAAATGTTCCCAACGGAGTTCCAAATTTCAGACCCATTGGGCGTAACAAAGCACACCCAAGCAAAGGATCCAAAAAGAAGGACGGGGACACAAAATGCCAGTCTGTCTGTCCGAGCTGTGTCCCCATCACCGGAGAAGAAGATAAACGTGTTGTTTGCCGGTCCCATGCCCCCCCCCCCTCTTCCCCTCCACTCTCATTTTGCATGCTCCAAAAACCTCTCTGCTCTCCCCACGTCCTCCCCCTCTCATTCCTCCTCCATCATCATCATCTTCTTTCCCGGAAGGAAATGACCGTCTCTTCCCTTCCTTCCTTCCCCGTCCACCTTTGGCCTCTCTTTCTTTTTGGGCCAATAATTGCCCGTCCTTAACCCATACATATTCCACCATCCACCATCCATTCCCCAATTCCCCCATAAACCCAACATTCAAAAATACTTTTTCTTCCCCTTCCTCCCCCCCCCCTCCGGTTTTGCGTCATCGTCCACCTTTTCTTCATTTTTGTCTTTTTTCAATGTGATAACCCTCTCCCCCTCCCTCCCCTCTCCCTTCCCCTTTCCCCTTATATGTTCTCCCCTTCCATTGTCAAATCCGTTCCTTTCTCAGTTATATGTCTTTTGGTGCCCACTGCCCAGTGGGACTTTTCACCCCCTAATACCCCCTACCTACCCACCTATTCTCTCTAAGCTGGTTCCACAGCTTATAAGCTTCCTTTCCCTCCACCCAATTAATTTTGTCCGTCCATTTTATACCTTCGCCAATTTTTATTTCCGCGTTAGTCGGCCTTCAAAATTGCGACATTTTTCGCACACTTCGACGGACGAGAACAGACACGGGGCTGGACACGCCCGAGAGAAGAAAACAGTCGACAGAAGCGAGTCCAAATCCAAACATATGGGTGACCGAAATAAGATGCGGATGATGCGGGTGTTGTTGTCCACACTGGTGCTGCTACAGCTTCAACTCTTTGTAAACGTCGGGGCCCTTTTCAAAGCAGACGAGGACACTGCCAACGGAGGGTAAAGCCGGGGGAGGGAGAGAGGAGAGTGTTATCCTGGGATTGATAAATGATAACCCAACATGTTCAGCAAGTTCCAAGTGTTGCGGATAGTGCCGAGGAGTCAGGACGAACTGACCCTGATACGGACACTGTATAAAGTGGCACAGGAGTTCGAGGTACTCCTTGCTATAGAAGTGTCTTCTTCTGGATTCGTTCATTTTCAGCTGGACTTCTGGAAGGCTCCCACCAATGTTGGTTCGTTCGTCGACGTGATGGTACCGCCCGTGTTTGTCAAGTCGTTCAATGAACTGCTCGACCAGCAGCACATGGAGTACAACACCATCATTGAGGACGTACAGAGGTGGGTGGGCAAGGGCCATCCTATAGGTTCGAACCTGAACTGATTGTCAAACTCGGACTTGATCCAATATCTGATCCCAAGTAATGTCAGTTTATTCGTTCAGTATGATTGTGCAGCGGGAAAAAGCATCCGGAGAAAAGCATCATTCACACAAGGGCAACCTGACCAAGGGTAGGTGGTGGAACAATTCAAAAATAGGCAAATTGGAACATAGGTATTATAATATGCTTTGTAAAGCCAGTTAGTTCATCAGTTAGTTTCCCGCTCGTCCCCGTTCAGAGTCCGTGCTGCTCAACCAGTTCAGACTGTTCGGCAAACGCATGCGCGACGACGCGTCCGGTTCGCGGAACAAGGCCGTCTACGGATTTGGTTTGTTTGTCATTTTCAAACTGTTTTGTGTTTTAAATTGGTCTGTCTGACCCCCTCCCCGTACTTTGGTCAGGCGACTACCACACCTACGATGAGATTGTCCGCTGGCTGGAGGACATCCAACGGTTCTATCCCCAAATGGCACAGACATTCACCATCGGGACCACCTATGAGGGAAGACCCATTCGGGGTATCAAGGCAAGTCGGGCGGGTGAAGGGAGATCAGGGGAGGGGGAGTGATCAGATTGGCCCACCTCATCAGATTGGCAACCCCATCTCGGACACGTCCAAGCGAGCCGTATGGGTTGACGGAGGTGAGCTCGGGTATCTATGGAAAGGGTTGGTCTTAATGAGTAGATTCCTGGGAATTTCCCGCATATTCCGTAATCGGGTAATGAACTTAAAATTTGGGTTATCTGAAACTTGAACCAAATTTTGCTCCTTTTCGGCTCTGGTTCGGAACCACCAACTCAAGTCTTAAGCGGATGCTCTGATGAGCTTTGATCAAAATTCAATTAAAAATACTAATTGTGCCCAATTGCAGCAATGCATGCCAGGGAGGTGAGTGAACGGAGTGAACGACATATTGGAGCTGTCTTTCCCTTCCCTTTCTCCAGTGGGCATCCATCCACACCGCACTGTGGTTCATCGACCAGGCAAACAACTCACACTCTCACTCTTTTTCCCGTACTTCTTGACAATGTGTTGACTTTTAGTTGATCTCGCTGTACGGAGTTGATCCACAGATCACCTCCTACGTGGACACGCTCAACTTCTACTTTGTCCCAGTGGCCAACCCAGACGGATTTGAGTTGGTGACTAGCCTGTTGTTGATCAAAATAGTGTTAATCTTCCCCATTTGCAGATATTCGCGTTCCGATGTGAACCCCCAAACCCGCTTTTGGCGTAAGAACCGTGGTCCGCAGGTGTGCAAGAAGGACCGGTGGAGAAGGGAACGATGTTGCGGGGGAGTGGACCTGAACAGGAACTTCGACTTCCATTGGGGAGGTACAGAAATGCCGGTCTGTACTGCAGACCGGCATGTACTGTGGTATACGATCATCACTTTTAGAGACCGGCTCCAGCTCGGACATATGTTCCGACATTTACCAAGGGTAATCAACCAAATATCCAAGACAGTGCCCCTCCAAAGTGCACATTGTTTTCAGTGCCTTCGCGTTCAGCGAGCCCGAGTCTCGCGCCATCCGCGACAAAATGATGTCGCCCGAACTGTTCGGCAAAGTGGATGCCTTCATCACGCTGCACACCTACTCCCAGATGTGGTCAGTTGTTGCTCGTTGGACTAACTATTCACATCCAACTCACATCCCCCACCCAACTCATCAGGATCCACCCTTTCAACCACGAGCGCAGATCCTTTCCCAGCGACATTGAAGACTTGGTTGGTGAACACACTTTTGTTCACCCATTCATTATTCACTCGTTCGTTCAGCAAAATGTCGGCCGCCGCGGAGTACGCGCCCTGGAGCAAATGTACGGTACACGGTATCGGTTCGGCACCGGAGCGGACATTCTGTACCCGTCCGCCGGGGGTTCGGACGACTGGTCGAAGTCGAAGGCGGGCGTCAAGTACGTGTATTTGTTGGAGTTGCGGCCGGGCGAAGAGGAATGGGTGAGCACTCCCATCCCCTTTTTGGCTTCACTTTTTCCATCTCCTTTTTCTGATGTTTAGGACGGATTTTTGTTGGACCGTCGCCAGCTGATCCCGACCGGACGCGAGACTTGGGAGGGCGTCAAAGTGGTCATTGATGCGGTACTGGCGCGAGCTCGAGAGACCCAACCGTGGCGAAATGCCCCGTCGACGACTGCCCCACCGCCCCCTCCGCCGGTGACTACCCCGCCTCAGGCCTTCGCTCCAGCGACCACCCCTCCTCCGCCTCCGACCTTCGCTCCGCTGACCACCCCTCCGCCCCCAGCAATAACTCCGCCCGTTGCTCCACCTCGCGCTGTGCTCCCCCCACTGACGCCACCCTTGCCCCAGAACATCCCCATTGTCCCGCCACAATTCCAAATGAACCGACGCGTGGACAACTCGCCGGCGCTGGACAGCAACCAAGCATCAGCACTGAGACAGGCACTCACCGGGGCATACATTGGGGGGGGGGCAAAAAGCAAATGGCGGGAAGGGGAGGATAATATTGGGGTGGGAGTTGAACCAGTTCATTAGCCACACTTTCGTATCTCAGGCACTGCACATGAGATTGGCCCGGCTGCGACAGAGTCAACTGGCCGCTCGGAGGGATTTCGAGCGAAATATGCAAAGTGAGTGGGCGTGAGAAGGGGAATGGGGGAGGGAGGTGAACCTAAGGAAGAAAGCAACCAACCAACGCAACGTTCACATTTCAGCGAACACCCAGCCGCTGATCAGTTCGACTTGTGCTGATCGGTCCGCTTGGTGGGTTGGGACAGAGTCGGGCGGTTGGGTGGGTGTGGGCAAATGGGGGTTGGGCCATATTCTAATCTTTGAAGTGCTTCCCCGGGTCAGAATTGAAAATCCATTGAAGTGGAAAGTTCGCTCCTTTGAAAGAATTTCCCCGTAAAGTTTTGCTTAAAAATGATTGCGAACTTCCATCCATTCACTGATCCCTCTTTTGAAGGTGTTCCGGCTGGGTCCAAGCATCGCCGCTGATCTGTCGGACCTCCTCCATTTACATGCGACAAGATTGTGCAAAAACGTGCGGATTCTGCACTTAATTAACCAAAGGGGGATGAATATGGGAAGGGAGAGGGAGTGTACCCTCTGCTGGAAGGATCTCATCAGTCACAGTCATTAACTACTACATATGTACTACTACTTCGACACATTGCCACCGCCCACTGCTAAAGTTGTTTCTTTCCCTTACACAGCACCAATTCATCCAAATTTCACCCCCAAAGATGGAAATATACCGTGATGATTGCCAGATTAATAACAAGAATAAATATAAAAGAACGCCCCACTTGAAAGAGCATCTACATCAATCATATCGGATTTATGTTTTGTCCGATCGATCCCGAATCAACTAACCAACCATTGGGGTTATTCGTGTCTTCGGACGAATACAGAAATTTTTATTTATTAATAAAAAATTGTTGGATTTAAGACTTTGCCTTATCTATTCAATTTTGCCCCACCCCTCAAGGGGATTAAAAATGGGCTGGGAATATAGCCTTTTCATGGCATTCCCTTACTTTTGGAGCCACACAAGTCCGGCTTACTGTTAGGTTAATCCCTCCCTTTCCCAAAACTGGTCTGTGCTGCTTGGATCAACACTCGCTCTGCGTCCTGCCCATCCCGGCCTGTGGTCCTTCATGTCACCCATGGATTGCCTTGCCCGTGTGTACCGCCAAAATGTGTGCAGTGTGCCCGTTCCAGCACTTCCACAATCAGAGATTAAGGCATGAGATTTCTTGATCCCTTCCCCTCCCATCACTATATATAGTCAATTTTTGATTATTGTCTTCACTGTCCTTTAGTCACAGTCGGTCTCTCTGACCCTTTTGAAGTCATTTGACTTTCATTGCAAAATCACGATTTTTTGTTCGCTTTCAATAAAAAAAAATTTCAACAAATCTTTCTTTGACTTTGGGAGTTTTTTGTGAGTTGTCTGATCGGAGGTCTTATTTCCCCAATTCTACAAGGCCTTAACGGGCCGTTCTTCCTCATGTCGCTTAGCCGTTCTGATCCTGCCTTTGTGGCTTCCCGAATTTGTCGACGTTTTTATTTAACACGCATTTTGGGAATTCCCTTGTTACAGGGCTGAGCAATTTCTGTGTTTTATTTTCTTTTTGAAAATTTGGAATCCTTTTTCGGCCCACCACAAGTCGGGGTGTTTGCGGACAACGACCACAAAAATTTCCAGTTTTAATCATTAATTCCAAAAAATATTTATTTTTTGGGATTTTTTACTTTTTCCCAAAATCAAAAGATCGAGGTTTCATCTGTGTAAAATTTATCAGAAAAAAAGAAAAAAAAAGTTTGTCTCTATTCCTCTATTCTTCACCCAAAGACGCTAAAAATATCACCAAAAAAACAAAAAATATCAAAATTGTAAATAAAACATTTTAATCTAATTGTTTTTATTTTTGACCGATTGTTTATCAAACAAAACGCAATGAAAACAAAAAATTAATTCATAAAATCCATTTAAAATGTGTTAATATTAAAAGGGCGATTAGGCACCCCGCCCCCAAATTGTGATTTATTATAACCAGATTTGTTTTCAATCACTATTAGCAGCAATATTTGGCCTAAAAACAACGTTGCATGAATGAATCTCAGACAATTGGCGCGTTTGATTTTAGGAATTTTGGGGACTTGGGGAATGGGGCCCGGGGTCGCAAAAAATAAAAAATGTTGCGCAGTTTCTGCGCTGAACGACCATTTTTAAAGCTCAGTTTACAACCCGCACCTTGCAACAAGGGACAAAATTTTTCAGCCAGTCACGTTTTGAAAAATGTTGAGCAACAAAATAAATTCTGCACAATAAATTGTGCAAAAAGATTACCCGTTCCGGAAATTCCGTGAAACCGTGTCGTGTTAATTTTTTAAGGGTACTTTAAATTGTTTTATTTGGTCAAATCTTTGCACTTTTCCTACCGTGTATTTGTCCTACTGGACCAATTTTTCACATTTTATTTTTTAAGGGGTGGTTTCGAGGGTTTCTGCCTAGCATACTTGGCCAATCAGAAAGGGAACAAAGAGCGAAGGGTGTTGACGAATCTGAGCCAAAAGTGCGGAGAGGTAAAGGAGGGCGGAGAGCAGGGACGGGACACCATAGGCGAACTGTCCCTGGACACTGTAGAAGAACACGCTGCTGAGATGCAAAATGAGCCCGAAACTGGAAGCCAGGTAGACGGACAGCTGAAAGCGGACATAAAATTAGGGGCAAAACAAATTTAGAAAAACGAAAATCGAAAAACTAATAACAACGCTAAAAAAGGCAAATTGCAAATGAAGGTTTGTAGGCAGCTGAAAACTAATCTGATATTGGATATTGTCTGAAAATAGAATTTATATCTGATAAATCATCAATTATCTTTCTCTTTTTTGAGAAAAAGCCCATCCCCATCTTGGTTTTAATACAATAAAAAAAACTTTTGGGTTTAAAGTGCAACAGCAACAGCATGCGATTTGTTGCACGGAAACTTTGTCTGCCTCCGATGCGCGGATGATGCTGGTGGTGTCGCGCCGGGCCAATGTGTTGTCCGGAAGGAAGTCCAGCGTAGTGGGCACGAGCAGGAACTGTTGTTGTGCCGGGCATTGTTGCTCTTGCAACTCGGTTGGTTGCGCAACATACGCTAAAAGTGGCAAATTCAATGCGGGAGCGAAGTCGCGCACCGGAAAAGTCCAATAATTACAGTGTTTTGCAACATACGGATCCATACATAAAATGTTTCAACTATTTTGGTAGGACTTGATTTGGCAACTTTTGACTGCTACAGTACTGGTTGATACTCCCCCTCCTCCACCTTTTTGTTCAATGTTTAAAGTTATACAATTTGTTGCCTTGTGTATTTTTCTCAAAAATAGAATCAGGTAGATATACTGTATTGAACAGGGTTATTGTCCAATCGTCCCACCAACCACCATGCAGCTCTGACGTAGAATTGCCCCCCCCCGTAAAATTTCGTTTTTCGAGGACGGGTTCCCAGCCTCCAAAAAAAACGGGGAAAGGGGACGTGGAAAATTTTTTCGCGGGGAAACGGGGTAAAAAACAAAAAAAATCGGGGTAAAAAGAAGAAGCGAAAAATGGCCAAAAAAACCAAAAAATTCTCATTTTTTTCTAATACTATTTTTTATGCATTTTTCTATAATTTTGGAAGCTAATACATACCTTTTTGAACCCTTTTAAAAGGTTTCAAAATTTTCGAGGTCAGGTACCCAGGCAGTGGGTGACTTCTAGATAAGTTGGACATAATGATGGTTTTATTTTCCATTTTTATTTATAAAATTTTTATGATTATTTTAGACAATTTTTTGATATTTTTAAGCAAATTTATTGGTACTTTTCTGTTATGTGACCCCCCTCCAAAATTTATGTCAAATCTATGATTAGATGTTGTCAGATGTCAAAATAAATGCCAGATTCGCGATCAGCACCACCGGAAACCCCCTATAGGTCATTTGCAGAAATTTTGGAGGGGGGGGGGGGAAATCTACATTTTCTTATATCAAAGAAAAAAAAAACAAAATTAATGTAAATTTTTAAAAAAATTTTGATAAATTTAGACAAAAAATTTTCATTTTCTTTAATGTTAATTAACCCGATTTTTCAAAATTTTCCCGGCGGCGCCTATCGGCACCGCCAGGATTTTCAATGAATTATTAAGAAATTTATTTTGAAAAATTTGTGCAAAAATTAAACCATTTCGAAGTTTCGAATAGGCCCAGTGGTGCCGATAGGCGCCACTGGGAAAGTTTTTGAATTTTTTTTCACATTTCATTAAGAAAATTAATCATTTTTTATTTATTAATAATTTCCTTTTTTTGCTTTTGAAATTTTTGGAAAAATTTAGTGTTGGGTGTGTGCTGTGGGTGCACATGGTATGGTATAATACTTATATGTTCAGAAATTGGATGACAATACACAATTGGGGCGGGAAGATTTGGCGTTTTTGGGCGAAAAATGGGTGATTTCCTTCATTTCTAAAATTTCCAATTTTTTCGATTCCTTTCGGGGGCCCCGCGGGGATTTGGCCGAACGGGGGTGGGGGGAGGACAGAGGGGATTTTTTGCGGAACGGGGTAGAGGTTCGGGGACGGGGCCAAAAAGGCCGGGGGTTTCGGTTTTCGGGGGGACGGGGAACAACCCTACTCTGACGACGAGTGTTCTGCTGCTGATCAATACTTCCATTGTTTGGCGATGGTTGCTGTGGGGCTGGTGAAGATGGCGCAGGGGTTGGTGCATCCGCTTCAGACATTTAATTGTAATCTCTGAAAATTACCTTTTATGGAAAAAGTGACATTTTTACTGATTTACAATGTTTTAAGGTAATATTTTAAAAAATTTGCTCTACCTAAAGATTGGCACTTTTGACCCAATTGAGTCCCTGTCAAACCAAAAGTTTATTCTCTGAAGAACTAACTTAAGTGTGTGTACTAAAGGTGTGAAAAAACTTCCGCGGTTGGGTTGGTGGAAATAGGAGGGAGGAGGAGGAGGAGGGAGAGGGGAGGGAGGAGGAGGAGAGGGGGGAGAGGAGGGGGGAGAGGAGGGAGGAGGAGGGAGAGGGGAGGGAGGAGGAGGGGGAGGGAGAGGAAGGAGGGAGGGGAGGGAGGAGGAGAAGGGGGAGGGGAGGGAGAGGGGAGGGA
>JAQIYK010001016.1:0-11078 GCA_034700465.1 Rotylenchus robustus | reverse complement strand
AACTATAAATCTAATTGAAATCGGCTATAAATCTTCGCTGCTATAAACATAACTATAAATCTCGATTTATAGTTATAGTTATAGTCGGAAATTGAAACAGGCCCCTGCGCCCCGTTACACTATAAAAAAAATTGGGGCACTACATAGTTCAATTAGAAATCTGATGATGTTTACAAATTTACAACTAGAAAAAAAAATACTGACAGTTTCCAAAAAAAAAGTAATTTTGATATGTATCTTAAAAATGTTTAAAAAAGCATTTAGGGACCAAGTATTTTTTTTGCAAAATCAAAGGTGACAAGCAGTGCTTGGTACTCGTACACGTACTACGAGTACGAATACCAAGCACTGGTGTCAAGCTGATTTTTGGTTGTTTTTCAAAAATATCAGATTTGCAACTAGTGCAAAAATGAAAATGGACATTTCGTGCGTGGTAGGGGTAGGGTAGGGGCAGTTCCGGTCCCGACCCCGATAGCAATAGCACATTGTAATTTTATTATTTTTCATTTTTTTAATTTGATGTGACCAGTAAATCATATATAAGCGTTGTCAAAATACTGCATTTTTCGTTCATTCATTCATTCATCCGGCTCTCACCCAACCAACCAACACAACATACGGTCGGTTTTACTTCCTATTCCCTTATTTTTTGTAATTCACCTCTAGTTTTTTCAGTTTCACACTCATCACTTGAAGGGCCTCACAAGTGGATCGCATCACCGCAACACAACGCCATGGCACCACTGCTCGCTCGTCTACGCTTGAATGGCTGCAGCAACACGTCGACCGGTGCAGGCGCACCAAAGAAGGCAGTCAAGAGCAAAGCCCTGGAGTCTACCGTGCAACCGACCTGTGGCCCGTCTCCGAGCGCCGATGCCAATCTCGAGGTGTACAACATCAAGATACAGCAGAACTTCGACCAGGTAAGCATCATTGGCTGCTTAAATTTTGTTCAAAACTATTAATCCGAACCATTGCAGAAAACAAGCCTGCCGCCTCTCAACGTCTGGGACCGCGTGGTGGACCAAACTTCGTTCTGGCGGGCGACTCTGCGCGTGAACATCAAGCGGCGAGGGATGTTCTTCGATCGGCAACTGGACTCCGGCTTCTACATGTGCATTCTGAACCGTCAAGGCTACCTGGTGATCTACACGGCGCTGGCTGGTTCCGGGTATGCAGTCAACTTGTGCAAGGCGAGCAAACTCTTCCTCGAACTTGTTCCGGATGTCTTCGCGTCTGCCTTCAACAAAGCCAACAATAAGCCTGCCAACTCCGAGGTATTTTTTAGCTTCTTACTTAAAATGCCTTATTTGGAAACCTTATTTTTCAGAGAATCTGCAAGTTCGCTGCAAAATGGCGCTTCGGCTATCTGCTCATTACCGTTCCTGCCGCGAAGGCTGCCGCTTGGTGTCGCGCTGTCAACGACGCCTGTTTGTCACCGGTCTTAGCAATCGCAGAAGGTGCTTCGCCGCTCGCTGGCAGTCTCGTCCATCACAGCCCTGCCGCACAAAGTCCAAGAAGAAGCACTCTGCTCAGTTCGCTCGACCAGCAAAGCAGCGAGGAGGATACAATCGAAAAGAAGCAGACATCAATCGCAGACAGCTGTTACCAAAGTGTTCGTACCGCCATCGAGGTTTGTTATTGCGTACTCTCATAAGATAATATCAATCATATGTTTTAAGAACGACGACGAATTCATGCAAGACCACAATTGCTGCGACAAATCTGGCGTGGCTCTCAATTACACCACTTGTGACAAGCCAACGGAAGAAGCAAGCCTACCGGCTTCCTTGATCTCTTCTGACACAGGTTGTTTTATTTTTTGATAAAAGTTGAATTTTATTAATTTATAGATCTCCAATCGAATCCAATCGAGCACAAGACATTCGTTCCGGAACTCAACGAGGATCAGCGACAAACGTCTACAGCTGCTGCCGACTCTGAAACGAAGGAGGACGAGCAAGTCAACGCCGAAGAGGACAACGACACGGAACAATCTGGACTGCTGGATGACAATGAGGTTGACAAGCAGAACGAGGAACCCGGAGTGTCGCCGAAGCCACCAACGCGGAAAATGAAGCGAAGAGTGACCTTCTCGGACTTGCGGACGATCATCCAAATCACGAACCGGGAGGAGCGAGCACAGGCCGAGAAGAAGGCTGCGACGGAAGACGAAGCGGCCAAAGGAGAAGGAGTCGGATGTTGCCATTCGCTGGTGATGAAGGTGTTCGGCAATGTGCTGGCTGGCGAGAACAACAAGCTGGACGACAGGACAGATGGAAAGGTAGTTACAAATATTCTTTGTAAGATGATAGCTGCGAGCATTTATACAGGAGCACATTATGAGCCCGGCACTGGACCAGATGAGGATCGTGGGTCAGCACACCGCAACTGATGACAACAACGACGAGAAGGAGAACCGAAGCGCTGAAGGAGAGCAGGACACGGAGGACGCAGCGCCACTCATCGAATCGTCGACCGAGACGCCGTTCACGCAGCCCTTCCTCTCCCAGGCCGAACGATTCGAGCGCACCCGTCGTCTCTTCGAGCCCGACAACAGCGACGACGCCATCTAGATGAGCCATGCAGCCTTCCGTCCATTGAAACGCAGTTGGCAGTTCCCCATTCCCCACGCGCATGTGTTCTTCCCCTCTGTTGGCTGGAATTGTGATACCTTTGTGCCTCGCCCCAATGTATGTGCATTGTATATGTCGCTCACATGTACCCCAATGTATTGTATGTATTCTATTCACCAGCACAATTGGTTGGCTCATACTGTGTATTGTGTATGTCTGTGTACTCTTGTTTTTTTGGAAAAATGTAATTGAATCGGAGGTTGGGAGGAGTAGGAAATCCAGCAGTATGTTGTCCAATACATAACGGTTCGGGTATCCCAATTATCAACTAAGAATCAAAAATATAGTGCATGATGCATCAGCTTTAGAATTATGGACCATTTTTATCCAAGAAAATATAAATATATTTGATTTGCTATTGTGAGAAAACGCAATTGTTTGATATTAAAATTTTTTATAAATTTTTATGGTTTTTTTAATAATTTTTAAGTTAATAAGTTGTATTTTTACCAACTATTTATATTTGCATGTTTTTCCCTTTTTAGTAACTATTTGGCATATTTTAGTAACTAAAAACACGGGTTAAAACCCATACAAGCGAGCATTTTGTCGATATTTTGAACAATTTAATCGACTGGGTTCCGGCTCTTAAAAATGAGCTGAACGAGTCACACCTCAAACAAGCAACATACATATGAGTGTTTTATAAGAAGGGAGGAGCTCTCGTCGTATCGTAGAGCACTGTTTATTTTTTAATAAAAAAACAAAAATTTGGCACATAATATTAAGGTTGCAGAGAAAATCGCTTCGCTTATGTCAAGTGTTCAGTTATGCATATATGTACCTATTTTCATGTCTCGCCTATTATCATCTCGTTTTTCTTACTAATTTCTTTCATTTTTTGCTGACGAATAATCTTTTGAACATCGTGTCAACGGAGTCCAGCAATGAAAATAGTGCGGGGAGAAGACACAGTGAATGGATGGTGCACAGAGTAATGCACACGCACAGAACCCGAACGAACACCTGCAAATCAGGGAAAGTTAAGGTCGAAATTTGTTTAATTATACACCGGCAACTGGTCAGTCAGTCCAAAATGGTCTCTCGCCAGATCCAATAGACAATGTTTCCCGTGGGGGATTGGGACTTCGAATCCCGATGGAATCCCGGAGGGGTTGGTTCCGGTTGAGTACAGTACGAGTAAATTACGAATGTACGGACTATTATGGTCCAGAAATAGGCGGCGGAGAGCCATTAGAGGCCTAATTGGTCATTTGCCTTTATTTAATGTACCTGCGCCATGTAAAGAGGGACGATCAGCATACAGAGAATACAAATGTTCGTACCTTAAAATACGATAAATTGTTGGGCTAAAGATCCACAGGAGCGTTCCTTTCTAAATTTTTGCTCCAATAATTTCAAAACGCATTTTTTGAGTCTGAATTTATGGCAAAACTCCAGACGGCCCCCGATCCTGATCCGTGATTAGATTAGGATTGCTCCCTTACAAGTGGATGCTTGCAAAGCCGGAAATCCGACGGAAGAGAATGCGTGCCGAACCCGTTGTTCCACACTCTGTTGGCATGTTCTGCTTCCCGCCGCTCCTCTCGGCTCACTAATCCATTTGGCTGCATGGAAATGGTAGGACACGTGGGCCGGGATGTCCACGCTAAACAAAATATTTAACAAAAATAATTTTTTCACAAATTTAAATTTTACTAATTTTCATTTTTTTGATTGTTATTTTTTTGAATCATTTCTAATGAGCTTAACTTAACGATTGCAGAAATCAAATAGGAACAATTTAACTGTCAAAAATATTCGACAATTATTATTTTATATTATAATTTTTCATGAATTTATTATTCAATTTTAATTAGCTTATTTTTTATTTTGAAAATAAATTCGCACCTGAACCCAACGGAGATTATCACGGCGGCCATAACAACTGGATCCATCGTCATACCCATCATTGCCATTATGCCCAGAGTTTCTTGAGAATAATATCATAATAAAAATGTCAAAATTGCAACCAAAAAATAATAACAATAATTTAAATTTATAAATCTGAAATTATATTTGAAATTCGAACCAATGAAAATGGACGCAATGACCCCAGTTGTGATGGTCACAACAAATACGTTGCACATGAACAGCGCGCAAATTGCGGCCATACAGAGGAGGGTTGCCAACGCAGACTGCCAAATATCTGTGGGCTGTAAAGACAAATTAAATGAAAAATCAAAAATAAATAATTGTTTTCAACAGTTATTTGGCAAAGTGCAATAATTGTTCGATATTTAGAAAATTAATATTTCCAAAATTTCAGCAGGTCTATCCCCTGTCTCTGAACCGATGATTCCACGTCGACTATGATTCCACGTCGACTATTTCACTTCTGACCCCGGATCTGTGATTGTTCCATGATTGTTGGAATAATGTGACTGATGGTTAATTCTTTTGATTTAAATTTGAACTGAAATGGAAGATACCAAAACCGAAGTACATTAAAATTTGGAGTTTGGAGGAATTGGATATACATAGATCAGAATATAGGGATCGTATAGGGATCAGAAATTTGGATAGGACTATTTAGCGAGTATTCATTAGTTTTTATGCTATTTTATCTCTTTTTGAGAAGGTATTTTAATTGTAAGGAAAGTGTACCATTACCATGTTCTCCAGCAGGTCCAGATACAGACCGTCGTCGTGGAGCACGGATACGTTGAACTCGGCCACGTATTTGTCCACCACCGCGCGCCACATCCCCAGCACCATCGCCCGCCTGTGCCAGTCCTTCAGCCCCGCCCCATGGTAAGCCACCGTTGCCATAAAAGAGTCCAGCACCGTTCCATTCCTGCCATTGGGTTCTTCATGGAATTTGAGTAGGCCGCGCCAGTGCCGATATTCGGGCCAGTTCAGAACTGGTGAAATACATATTTAACAAAAAAATTGGAAACCTACAAATTTCTAAAATTTAATTTGGAATATTATTATTATTACATAATCTGCAGTGATCTGCTCGAATTATCAAAAAATGGTGTATAAGACTGTAAGACTGGTAACTGGGTAAGACTTTAAAAAAATGTTTTTTGTTTGTTTTTTAAACAAAAAACAATGAAATTGAAATAAACTCACAGGTCTCCAAATCGGTTAAATTGAACTGTTCTTCGTCCCATTCTCCAACACTCAACTCGGATGTTCCGTTCGTCGAACTGTTTGTGACCATCGGTTCCTGCTGCCCCTCCTCCTCCTCCTCTTCAGCAACGTTGTCATGCATGAACGCCTCGAACTCTTGGTAGGTGCGCACAAAGTACATGCTGCTCTCGCTTGGGTAGGCATATGGCCTGAAGGCCTTTTAAACTAAATAATTAATCGAATCCCCCACAAATGTTCCATTTCTTCAATCAGTTTGTCCAAACGGTGTCTTCGGCTGGCATTTGACAGATCGCCAGGGTTGTTGACAAACAGTTGGGCGGTTGTGTAAAAGGGCAATACCTTGAAAGTTGGATTTTGTCCAAACCCAAATTAAACTTCAAAATAATAATACCTACCTTCTCCTCCCGATATTTCTCTATTTCCAACAGCGGGGAATCAGGCGGAAACAGTTTCCTCGTGGTGAGATTTATCTCGAATTTGAGCATTGCCTAAAAAGTTGAAAAATAAACAAATTTATACGAGATTTGAAAAGAATGCTTTTGTCACCATTTTCGAAAAAGATTGGATTTTATACAAATAAATTTTTATGGATTTTTCGGATTGGCCATTTCTAAAGATGTTTTTTACAATTTTAATCAATTTGCACGATAATTTTCAAAATTTTAAATACTTGTTATCAGGGGTCTCGCCATAAAAATATTTCGGAGAGGGCTGAAGCTCTTTTTTCAAATTTTTTTGGCGATCTTTTTTATTCGCACCGGAAAATCAATTTTTATGGGTGCATTTTTGCTATTCGATCTGAAAAGTCGATTTTTAGGGGTGTATTTTTATTATTGCACATGAAAATTAATTTTTAGGGAGTACATTTTTGGTTTGAGACTCAAACCAAAAATGTACTTTGAGAGCTAAATTATCATATGTAGTTCGCGGCGCCGATAGGCCCGGCGAAAAGTTTATTCCAAGTTGAAAACATAAGGGAGAATCCATCAAAAATTTTAATTTTTGGCATTTCGAAGGGGGCTTTAGCCCCCCCCCCTTGTCGACGCCCCTGCTTGTTATTATTTTTAATAGTTGCGAAAAATATTTTTGCATTTTTTGTGTGCGTTCGCCCCTCTATCCTCATTATGCTATTTTTGTTAAATTGCAAAACGCACATTGAAACTGACGAAAAGAAAAGTGATCCAAGCGGAACAGATCATTATGGAGACGAACGTGTTGGAAATGAGGCGGATGTACAGTTCGGTGAAGGAATTGAAACAGAACTCCAACGAGGCCCTGAACCCGTTGTTGTTGTTCAGTGAGGACGACGACGAGGAAGAGCAGCCGATGGCATTGTTTCGTTCCCTTTGCTGCGCATTTTGTTCTGCGAATGGACCAATTTTGTCGTTTATTCTCTTTTTGCGCATCGACGTAAGTTCCCAACGAGCACAAAGGACCAACACTTCAAAATATTTTAAAATTATTTGTCACAGGCATATTATAAGATGGGATTATAATTGGATGGTACGGGATAAATTGGAAAAGGGGTAAATTAAAAAATACCTGCAGTGAACAGTGTAATTTGATAGAAAAAGTCGACGATGATCTAAGACGGAAAAGGGAATAAATATTCGTGAAAAACTAATTTGTTAAAAAACCATACCGAGGCGATGTTGCCGATGCAGAGCAAAGTGATCTCGGGAGAGCCGGTGAACGAGCCGACCACATCGGCCGCAATGTTGGTCAGTGCCGAGATCAGAATGGCCGGACCAGTGTCCTCCAACACCTAAAAACCGCTTATTAATTTTTATTCGTCCACTAGTCACTTGTTTGAGTAGGATACTGTAACAAACATAACAAAAACAAGTAAGAATTTGCGGATTTAAGCCATTCTATGGGTTTTGGCTAATCTCAAAGATGATTGGATAAGATAACAAAGATAAAGTTAAAAACCGGATTAACATATCTCTGAAAAACGTTTATTTAATAAAACAACGAAACATTTACTTGCAAAATTATTAAATATGGAGGTTGGAGGATTGGTTTTGGATTGGATTTGTTATTGTCCGTTGTCCTTACCTCGGCTAATTGGTCAGTTACAACAGTGTCCACCACTTGCGCATGCTGTTTCTGTTCTGGCGACAATGTTCGTCTTCGTTTTGAGGCCAATTGCCACGAGTGGATCATCAAGAAGGCATCGTCGATTCCTAAATAAATAAACCCAACATTTAATACTTAAATTAAATTGAACACATTCAATTTATAATTTATAAATAAGAAGAAGTTCAGTTTTTATGAAAGAAAAATGCCGTAATATTCAACAACAATGACAATGAACAGCAGGGACGGATCATCAAGAAGGTATATTATCGATTATTAGTGATTTTTAATCAAATATTCACTAAAATAATAAATTTCAAATAAACAGTTAATTAAATAAGTATGTATTTAAAATACATAGGTTCATATTCATAGGTAGGTACTTACCTATGAATATGAACCTATGTATAATCTTGATTGGAAATATGGAAATATATTTTGACTATATTTTTTATTTTAATTTTTAACTTAGAACAAAAAAAGGTTTAATTTTTTTAATTTTATTTGTACTACATATTTATTTTGGCGAAAAATCTAAAATTTAATTGGATTTTCATTGTATTTTTATCAAAAATTTTTAAAATATTTTGTAATTTTAATTTTAGCTTATTATAATTACCAATTGCCAATATCAGAAAGGGCGTAACACCAAGAATGGAGCCGTGACGAACGCCCGCAAAAAACAAAAGGCCCAGAGCAGTTCCACTGGCCATGAACGGGCACAAACACGCGAAAACGGCAACGGGCAACTGAAAATTAAAATAATATTAAAATTGGAAAAAAACGAAAAAATGTACCCGATATAAAGAGAATTGGTCCATGAAAAAAGCGGACAGCGAATTGCTGAGCAACGAGCACAAAATCATGACGGCCAGGCCAAGCCCAACGTAGGAGCGAAGGATGTTGCCGGCCCGGTCCACCTCCACCTGGGCATACCTTTAAGTATTTTAAAAATTCAATGTTTTATTTTGTTATTAAAACAAATTTTTGAATTTACGAAGTGGAGATGGTCAGTACGCGGATGTATTGGCCAACATAGTGACTGAAATCGGGATATGTCCGTGGATTAGCAAATTAATAAATGGATGTGATCGTCACTTTTTGAAGTAGTTGGAGATGCTCATCTCGTAGTCACTGAAAAACGAAACGAAAATATAGTCAAATAATTGTTGTTTCTGGATGATTTAGTCAATTCGAATACGGTGCTTAAACTTTCGGTTTACGGCACCGGACACCTTTCCATAGTCTTTATGCCACTTTTCCCCCAGCTCCTGCTGTACCTGATGTCGTCGTCAGTCCATCCACCGATGCGTTCGGCTCTGTAAAGCAACGCGATCATCTCTACGCTGTCCATATTGCTGAATCGCTTTCCCTGCTCCCTTTCTTCCTCGGAAGATGCGGAAGCATTGGCGAAATGAATGCCGAAAAAGTTTGGCTGAAAAGTATTTTTAAAATTTAAACAAAATAATATTTATATTTACACAACAAATGCAACAAACAATAAAGTTAAGTGAACATCGTTTGTTGTTGTAATTGTCACCTGAATGTTCACTTGGCGACCGAAGATGGTGGATGTTGGGTAGTCCAATTGGACGCGGAAGTTCAGTGGCCCACCTTTCGCCAGACGTTCCTTTTGGTCTGTGAGACCAATCTCAAAATTTGTTCAAATTTTGACCATATTTTGGGATAAGAAAAAAATAAATAAACTTTTAGCTAAAATTTACATGAAATAGTTCCACGGGTTCGTTGATGGTACAGAAGCGTCTACAAATCCGTGCGAACGGCTCGTCCCGTTGCGTTTTCCGGTTGAAAATGGTCAAATTGTGCTGAATCAGCGAGTTCACCTGAACAGCATCAGAGATCAAGATCAGCCAAATACATAATTATTTTCTTTTGTTTTTATGATCGTGCCCTGAGGGCATCCGCCCTCTTTGCTCTGCTCACCTCCACCGTTTCTCGAAGTGTCTCCTCCCGCAGCATGTCGCTTCCGTTCCGCGGCACCACCAACACAAAGAATCGGATGCCAACCCCGGACTGATCAAAGAACTCGTCCCGCACATCGAATTCGTGCAGTGCTCGAGCACCGTAGGGTGTGTAGCCGCGGATATTGTTTTTGTGCCTTGAATGGGAAAATTAAAACAGAAATTTCGTGAAATTTATAATTGATGTCCAATGGATACTAAATGTACTTGGTTTTTGCCATTTTGAACGAACAAATGCCGGTCAGCACCAAACAGATGAGCACGATCTTCAGCGGATGCGCAACCACAAATTGGGCCCAGCGGCGATATGCCCTCCGAACATGCACAGTGATGATGTCGGAGCAGCTGTTGGGGAAGGACTCGTTGTGATCAGCAGAAGATGAGGATGAAGACGAGGAGGACGTGGGGTTTGAGGAGGACGGGACCGGGGAGTGGTCTAAACTGACTTAAAAATAGGCGGCCTAAACAGACATAAAAATTAAATCCAAACATGCTAAATCGGCTATATTTTCACTAAAAAATTTCAAAAAAAATCTATCGAAAAGTGCAATTTAAAAAAATCTTCTATAAAATGATCCAAATGTACTCACCTTGACCATTCGGATATTTTTTTGCTTGTTGATGCTGATCAGAATACAGAGAGGTGTGCGGATGGATTGGATGGTTGCGAAGGATATTTTCCATTTGGACTCTGTTTTTGTGATTAATATTTTCAATAAATATTTTGTGATTTTAAGGTTTAACTTTAGGACCCCTTTTAACGCCTTAATCACATTTTTGAGTAAAATAATTTCCGGAAATTTTGTGTGCAATTGTCAAGTTTTGGTATAATATCAATATTTGGCCAAAAATTGAACTTCCTTTTACACGTCCAAAGCACAAAAATTGTGTTCGTTTTTGAGCGGGTTTTCAGTGTCTGTGAGGCCAATTAATGGATCAATTTTTGGGGTCCGCAAAGGGTCCTTTCTTTCTGTGGGATGACTGCGCAGGGAAAGTGGCTTGTTGGAAGGTAATGCATGCGCATGAAATAACTGCAGCCGCGCGCGCAGTGCAAAGGGCAGTTGAACAGGTTGAAGGTGGGCCAAGGGGAGGGGGGAGGGGAAGGGGAAGGAAGCCCGCTGACGCAAGCAGCAGGTCGGAGATGGGACAGGGGAAGGAGGGGGACAGGGGAAGGAGGGGGACAGGGGAAGGAGGGGGACAGGAGAAGGAGAAGGACAGGGGAAGACAGGGGAAGGAGGGGGACAGGGGAAGGAGGGGGACAGGGGAAGGAGGGGGACAGGGG
>JAQIYK010001015.1:0-11090 GCA_034700465.1 Rotylenchus robustus | reverse complement strand
AATCGAAATTGAACAGACCGAAACCCGACCCCAGGCCCAACCCCGCCCGGTTGATATTCCCCAAGGCTCGAGAGCACAGGTGGGCAGCCCCCCCCCTCCAAAAAAAAATCCAAAAATTTTTGCGACCCACGGTGTGAAAATTTTGCCTCTCCTTTTGGCCCAAAATGCTGCGCGACCCTCCTCTCCAAAAAAAATTCAAAAATTTTGCGCGACCCCTAAAAAAGGTTTGCCACGCCTTCGGCGCGGATTTTTTTTTGGGGGGGGGAGTGCCCACTGAAGAGTCTCGAGAGATTGTATATTCTTTAGTTTGATTTTGATTGGATGAATTCTCTCCCCAACAGAATGTGCAAGAACCAGAATGAGCTCAACCAAATTCCGCGGCTGAAAACAGCAATTCACAACAGATTCGGGCTAAAATTGGAGCAATTTTCTTTTATGGCCATCGTCCGAGAGCCGGTGGAACGATTTTTGTCGGGCTTTGTGGACAAATGCGTGAGGTGCGCGACATTTTTGTGGTCGGGTTAATACTGTAGATAGCATACTGTATCGTAGCATACGGTATGCTAGCGATATCTTCATACGGTATGATATGGCTTAATGCTCCTCCTGAAAAGGCAGCCCCACTCGCGTGACTTCTGCCTGGGCTGCCAGTCCAACTTGACCTGTTTTGTGATCGGGGAGTACGGTAGGATGATGGCGGAGGCCGGCAAGTGGCGAATGGCCAAAACGTGGGTTGATTTGGACTACAAAATATTGTATTGGATTGGATGTGTAATTATAGATTCGAGGACCTACACTTTTTCCCGCAGAACTGGTAAGAAATTTTTCCATAAATAGGGTTGTATTATATCCGTAAGGGGTCAAATACCTACCTGCTGGTTTGATATCTAATCTGACCTGTGATCCGATCCGGATTGAACCGGGTATTCGAATCTTCAGACATTCTTATCTCGGGTCAGATTGATATCCAACAACCTTGATAAGGTTGTCAGTTCCAAGGGATTTATCGAGCATTCGAACCACAGACCTGAACTTGACCAAATTTTCCTTGAGTTTCGGTTCTGGCTTGGTTCAGTTCGGAACCGATAACTCCATCTTACTCAGTTCACCCTTATTTTTTCACCAAAAAGGCGCTGCAACTTCCGCACCAAGTTGGCCAACTACACGCTGATCCCGACTCCGCCCCATCCGTCCCTCCCGGCCAACACTACCTTGTCCTCTTTGCTGGTGGACCATTTTCGGACGAAGGGAGTCGGGGAAGAGGTGCTCAAAGTGATCCGGGATCAAACTGCGGTCGGTTCTGTTAGTGATCAGCGCGGGACACTGCACTCGACCCGGGGCACCCCAGTGCATCGCTTCTTTGAACGGCGCCTGCGGGGAAGTGCCTTTCTGATGGAGTTTGTTGTGCGCATGTTCTACCACGACTTCCGATTGTTTGGCTACCCATTGCCAACAGTGCAATTTGAAGAAGAACAAAAGCCATAATTGAAATAAAAAAGAATTTTAATGTTGAAATTAAATGCTTTTAGTTGGAGACGTGGGTCTCCCTAGCTCCAGCAAATTGAGCTATGAGCACAAGAGCCCCCAGGGTTTCACCAGGACCCAGAGGGGGGTCACCTCCGGCTCCGGGCTTTAACAACAAATGTATTAGTTAAAAATATTAAAAATTTGTTTTAAATGTCTCTTTTAGAGTATATGCTTAAATTGTTTGGCTTCGTCTTCCCAAAGTTTACAGTTTCGGTTTTCAGACTACAATCTTCAAAAATTCCAGTCCCCTGGTCCAGCCCCGGGCCTAACTTACTAAACCGTAGCTTTTCCCAACACCTCTCTGGTGGGCACACCCCCACATTGTGTTTACAACTGATCCTCTAAAATTGATGGTCCAATCGGTGCATTTTCCAATCGTCGGCTGATTCACCCATCCGCCATTTTTCCAATCCACCAACCATCACTAAATCATATTATATGGATCTTCTGTTCGATTATATAGTCAGTCTTGTGTTCCATCCGTTCACCACCAAAATGCACTGTACAACTAGTTCATCTCCAGCTCGTCCTGCTCCTGCTCCTCCTCCCTTTTTGCTGATCACCCTCCTCTTATCCTCCTTACTTTTGCTAATGCGCTTTCCCCAAACATTGGCGGGGGATCAGTTCAAAATACCGTACGCGGAGGATGGAGTGGATTCACTGGAGATGGCCGGGATCCCGCAGCTGGGCAAAACAACAAACTGTACCAGTCAATCGGAGACATTTCGGGTGCAGTTCCAATTGGCAAATTTGGCCAAAATGGACACCAATTGCTATGGGTACTGTATTTGGTTTTATTACCATAATCATATCAAATGCACAGTAGGACTTGGTTTACGGGGGTGCTGTGTCCAAACTGTTATTGTAAATAAAAACTTCCAAGGGTACTGTATCCGTATTAAAGTACCGTATCCAAGTAAGAATACGATGTACACAGTGTCCCATTATTGTACAACGGTCCGAAAAATGGAAATTTGCATAATTTTTGAATATATTTTTTTGGACAGCTTCTTCCTGTGCTATGAAAGTCTGTTGGACAGCGAAAATGGACGGGTGCTTTCCGAATTCTATGTAAATTTGTACACAAAAAAGTTCTGTTTTTGTCTAAACTTGTTGACCAGGTGGACCAGGACCCGGACAGCAACATGTCCAAAGCGTGCAACAGGGACAGAGGGCAAAATGACCGGGTTTGGCATGGCATTGGACTGCGGGTGTGCAAGAACACGCTTGATCTGCAGACATGGCTCATCACCTCATTTGGGACGGAAAAGTGAGTCCAAATCCAAACTGCTGATTAAAGTCGAGCCTAGAGCCGAGATCAAGCTTTTGACATTTACAAAATCGCAAAAATTTTAGGCACACCCACACACACCGAAAAAGAATTCCATTTTTATATGGAAATTTTTTTTTTTTATGTAAAAATTGTATGATGATTTTTGTTGATTGATTGTACACCGAAAAAGATTTTATCATATTTGGGTCAAAAATAGTTACAGTATACCGGAAATGATTTTGTTATTTTTCGAACCAATAAATAGTACCGTACACCGGAAAGTTTGTCCCTTTTAAGCCAATAATTGTTACCTTATATCAGCAGTTAAGAATTGTCATTTTGGGCAAGAAAATGTTCGATTACCGTACACAGATTTTTTTTGTCTTTTAAGCCAACAAAGAATACCGTACATCGGAAAACATTCTGCCCTTTTGGACCAAAATTTGGACTAAAATTTGGACTAAATCCTAAACCGCGTGTAGAGTTGAGATATCGGCTCATAATTTTCTCCCCTTTTTGCCTTAAATTTAACTCATTTTACCGAAGGTGTTTCAAAGCCAATTGGTACAATATCACCAAAGTTGTTGCTGGCGGTAATCTTTCGCTGGCGGTGCTCCATTTTGGCGACAGTCGCAAGTCCAACCGAATGTATTCGAAAGTGTGCGGCGGGACGGAGGAGGACGAGCAGTGCAGCAAGCAGCCGGACAGCAACGACATGTTCGAACGACTCAAAGGCGCGTATATGTTCAGCAAAAGTCAGGTCGGACGAATGATGGAGTTTGGATATTTGAAAATTTCGAGTTTTGGACCGAATTGCCAGGTTTAAAAACCGAGAAAAATCATTTAAACAACTCAAAAATTCGAATAAAAACTCAAAAATTCGAATTTGCTATATTTGAAGCCAGATGACAACGACTTTTGGCTGCTGGCCATGGATGCCGCATCTGGCAATGACAAGTTCACATTTGTGTACCCAAAAAGCAAATTCAAAGTGGAAAATTGGAGGATGGACAAGGATGGGGAAGAACAGATTGTTGTGGTCGGGATCAGTTGGGTTGAATCGAAAATGACAACGACAACAACAGTGGGGCCAACACCAACAACCGGGAAAACGGCAGCAACAAACACAACAACAAACATGACGACAAAAATAGGGTAAAAACAGGTTTAGGTGAGAAAAATTTAGGAAAAGTTACTCAAACAAATCCAAAATTTCTACAAAAAAACAGTAAAATCCGTATCGATTCGGTAATTTCCGAAAATAAAGTCTTAGCACAGTGGCATAGGCATCAAGTGTGAGTGTGATATCAGTAGATCGGATGTACCTTTTTGCAAATCCAATAACTAGGCCAAAAATTACCGTAACTTTTTTTAGCCCAACAGACACAGTCACCAAGGAAAATGGAACAATTACGGTGGAAAGACCAACAAGTACAGTAACCGAAGAGAGGGGAACAAAAACGGTGGAACATACGACAATTACTGAAGAATCAAAACCACCAACAACTACGATAGAATCATCAAAAAGTACGGTGGAACAGTCGAAAATTACGGTGGAACAGTCGAAAATTACGGCGGAGCAGTCGAAAAGTACGGTGGAACAGTCGAAAATTACGGTGGAACACTCGACGAAAACAATGGCCGAAAGGGACAAAAGGGGTGATATTGACAAATGGCCAAGTGAGCGAACTGTTGAGAATGGGACAAAAAGCGAAACAAACACAACGCCAACAGGGACAACAGAGGAAGAAGGATTCAAAGAAGAGTGGACCAATGGCAGTACAGTAACCGAAGGGACCAATGGCAGTACAGTAACCGAAGAAAATTGGTAATGTTGATGATGGATGATCGAGATATGTAATTGATCGAGGGTGGTGGTGATGCTGAACGAACTGAACTTGTGCTACTAATTTAAAAATACAACAACAATTGATTTGTTAAGAAATTATAGTGAATAAAGGAATACTGATCAGTTTTTGATGTTGTGGAAAGCACAAATTAATTTAAATTGCCACTGTTTGCTCGCTGTCGCTCGCATGTCCATCTTGTCCACGGCAGTCCAAAAAACGGCTTAAAATTTAGCATCTTTCTTGGCATTCTGTTTAAATTTTTTAAATTTAATCCCTCCAATTTGCTTTGATTTGTGGTTGTGGAGGGGGAGGGGGAGGGAGTGTGGACTGGGCTTGGCTGGATGACGTCATCTGATCTGGACATGGACAGACATCATCAGCAACACGGACACGGCATATCAATCGTATTTTCATTTTCACCAGCTCCCCATTGCTTCTTTCTTGCTTGCATTTGCTCACCAATATTGTGATTTAGGATTGGATTTCCTATCTCTCAACTAAAAAATTAACAATTTTGTGGATTATTTATTGATTGGGTGACTGGATGAGGAATGGGCAATGAGCACAGCAGTTCTTTGGCTGGAGGTGGAAGCAGCAGGGGCGGAGGAGACGGTGCATCACCGACCACATCGACTGGAATGCCCTCATCATTTTCATTTCTCGCCAAAAAGCGTAAATTGTAATTTTTAAAATCGAAAAAAAAGATTTTTTTAAAGGAAATTCGACCAAAAGTGTATTGACGAACAGCATCGTGGTGGTCAATGAGCGTGCAAGTTCAACAACATTCGGCGATCCCTCAAAAGATGCCGACCTGAAGAGGATAAAGGTTTTTAGCTGATAGGATAATTTATGAATTTTCGTGTTTCCTTTTTAGGAAATTCCACACTTTTTCCCTTTGCTCAGAAGTGTCCTTCCCGGATATCGGGACCCACCCGAAGTGCATCAGAAAATCGAAAGCAAATACTTTGTCCAATTTTTGCATCGCCTCCAATACCATTTTCGCCATTGTGCGCAGATAGTCTCTGCCGAACAAGCCCAAATGTTCAATCGAATTGTTGAGGTCTTTTTAACTGAAACCAAAAAAAACAATCGAATTTGGCATAGTTCAGATTGATCAGTTTATCTCCTCATTGCTCAAAAAGGTGGCAACCAATTCGAAGAGATTAGACACATTAAGTGCTGAGCTAAAGAAGATCGAGACGCTCGGGGAGCAGATGGAATCCATTCAGGTTTTTAATTTCATTTTTTCAAAAATTCAATCCAAATCAATAATAAAAGGTCATGATGCAAGAGATTGTCAAGTCGGCCGATTCGCTAAACCACCTTTTGTCGCCCGATGACCGACTTCCCCCGCTTCAAATTGCGTTTACTCCAATTTTGACGAGAAGGAAATTGACGGGAAGTACTGGGAGTACTCTCCACCATAGACCGTCAACTACATCAACGGGCTCCCCCAGCAGATCAGAAATTGATCCAAGAAAAGTCAGCGAGACCAGAGTGGTGGACAGAAAGTGAGAAGATATGCAGTTGAGCTCAACACCCAATTTTTACGTGATCATTCCACATCACTTGTCATTTTGTAACTTTTGTCATGTTCACTTGCCATGATTCTTACTGTTCAGAAAGCAATTAGTCAACTGAATTTATTTTATAAAATGTTTGAAGTTTTAAATGCATATACTTTGTTTACATTTTCATAATGTTGATTTCATATATTCACAATTTTTTGAACTTTCGTACATTGAAATTGCATATTGATGTCCATTTTGATCTAGTACAATGTCCGAGGAAATCACACCTCGAGTTCCACCTCCGCCGCCATTGGCCAAGCCAGGTCGTATCAAGGTCTACCGGGTTTTCAGCGAGTTCATCCCGAAAGAAGTTTGGATTAACAATGCATATCGAATGTTTAGCAATTGAATTTGAGGATAAAGAGCTGAGACTGAGCGAAGATGACATTGTGTACTTGAAGGAAGCAAAGGAAGGCGAGAAGTATTGCGAGGCAAGATGCGTTGAAAAGGACAAAACTGGAATATTTCCGCGCGATCGCGGTAAGATAATTGCATTTTTAAATAATTACAGAAATTTACATAGTTTAGTAGAAGAATACCTGGAACTTATCCGATTTCCTTTGCATGAAGCGGCCAAAATGGGAGACATTGACTTTTTGACGGAATGCCTAGATAACCACGTAAGTTTTAACCATGGGATTTAGGAATTGGTCAATTTTTGAATTGGAAAAGGAAAAACACATCTAAACACGCTATATATACATTGCATTTAGTTACCACATTTGTATTAATTATTTCATTATTTAGGTATCCGTAAACGGACTGGACAGCTCCGGCTCTACCGCCCTACTCTGGGCTGCCTACACCGGACATACCAAGATTGTACAACATCTACTCTCTGTGCCCAATGTGTCCCTAATGGCCCAGGTTTTCTTTCTCTCCTTGTTCTTATTCTGTTCTCATACTTTTCCAAAAATAAGAACAAATTGGGTGACAGTGCACTCCATGCGGCCAGCTCCAAGGGCCGCTTGGACTGTGTTCAGCTGCTGGTCGAAGCCGGTGCCAATGTTCACCTGCGAAATCGGCAAGGAAAGAAGCCAATCGACGTGGCCTCCTGTCCCGAAGTCGGGGCACTGTTGAGAACGACGATGGCCGAGAGGAGCAACACGGAACAGGACTATCTGGAAGAGGAGGAGGAGGAGGAAGCAGAGGAAGACTCTGTTGGTGGGGACGTCGAGGGAAGTGAGTGAAGGAAAATGCGCGCATAATTCAAAGATTGATTGTGATTTTGGGATCCCAAACTTTCAATTTCATTTTTGCATAATTTATTTTTTTATTTAATACATTGATGCTAAAAATTTATATTTTTAACATCGGTTTTTAAATTTTACGAAATTTAGAGTCATATTTTGTGTACTAGGTTTAGGTTATGTTGAAAATTCTCATACATCGCTTTATCAAAAAGGACATCGAACCCTTTGCCGTCGTGATTTTTGTTATCACAATTTTGTTGATTGGGAAGGAAGGAAAGTGTGGACTGATGTGATTTTGGTGGAGTGGGATGGGATTGGGTCGTGCTCTGGGGAAGTGAAATAAATGGGGAGCGGTGCTTTGAGCACTCTCTGTTTTCTGCCCAATCTCTCCCTTCACCTCTGTCCCTCTTCACTTCCGATCGATAAGTAATGAAGTCGGGGCCAAACTCTCCCTTCCCCTACCTTTCTCATCTGTTTTGTCCATTTGTCCTGAAGTTTTCTTCCCCTACCTTTCTCATCTGTTTTGTCCATTTGTCCTGAAGTTTTTCCCCTTATAAAATCCAATTTTTGGCCCATTATTTCTTGGCCAATGTCCGACTTTGAGTGCCGTGTGTGCCATGCCTATGCCACCGGCTTCCACTTCAATGCCCAGTCCTGTCAGGCTTGTTGTGCCTTCTTCCGGCGTGCCATCGCGCTGAACAGGCGCTATTTGTGCCATCGAAGTGGGAAAAGCGGATCAGCGTGTTCCATTGTGTACAGTGAGTTCATTGGGGAAGGAAGGGGCCAGAATCAGGTAAGACCCCCAGCGGGTAGGATCGGGTAGGTCTAAAGGCGGACCTGGGTCAGGGTGGAACAGTTGAGGACCTAATTTTTGGGAATTTTCTCCAAAATCCAAAAAATGATTGTAATTTATTCTTAAGAAAGAAAGAATGGATTTTTGGGTAGAGGAAATGCAGGGGCACAGGTGCGAAAAATGAGAGGACCCCCTCAGGACAAGGAAGTTAATAATAAAAATTGGAAACCTGGTCAATTTGGACCCAAAAATTTTGGATTGGAATCTCCAAAGATAGATTTTGGGATTTGGATCTGCTGATGGACAGTTTAGAATTTGAATTTTGCAGCGGAGAAGGTGCTGTGCAGGGCGTGTCGACTGGAAAAGTGTTTGGCGGTCGGAATGGACAAAAGTGGTGAGAAATTAGTTGATTGGATTGGAATATGAACAAGGATGGGTTTAAAGAAAAATTTAGGAGATTTTCAAAAAAAATCCAAACTTTCTAATAGTCCAACTGATTATAATTAAAGCGGTGCAAGTGCCGAAGGCAAAGGAGCCAGAGGGCAACGGCCGAGCCTATTTTACGGTGTCCGGACTGCGCAGGAACAAACGGTTCGCCAGCGGAGCATTGGGGGTAAGCCAAAATTAAAGTGATAAAGGGGATACAGTATGCTCAAGGGCGAGGGTGTACGGTATATCCGAAGATTACACGGTACATTCCCCAAAGGTATACGGTGTATCTTTTTTCGAATAGTCCGTTTTAGAAGTGATTTTTTCCCAGTTGAAACAATTTTTGTACAAAAATACAGTAATTTCTATATATTTGACTAAAATTTCGCCGAATTTTCTTTGTATGTAAAACTAACCTACAATTGAGGACCAATTCAGTTGCTCGAACTGTCCAATTCACACCACCCGCCAAAGTCGCCTCCCGTCTCTTCTACCGGGCCACAACATGACTCTTCTGCTAAAGCGTATCCAGTCCATGATGTTCCCTGTCCCTCCTCTTCGTCCTGTTCCTCCTCGAACTCTTCGACGTCCTCCAAACCTTCCAGCAACATCACCACCACTATCCATTCACCTTCTCCCTCAACATCCTCTTCCACAACAACGACAATTAATTATCCTGGCGATCAGCAACATAATGTCAGCCAATCCCTGCCAGCAATACCTCAACTTCAAGCAGTTCAGCGACCTGAGTGGGACCTGTTCGGTCTGTTCATTGAGGAGGAGATGAGAATTGCGGAACGCAGGCGCATCCTGTTCTGCGAAAGGCCGGTGGCCAGTCTGTTGGGCAAGAGCAAAAGCTGTGTAAGCACATAACTTGACTGAAAAAGGATTTACAAAATCTAAAAAAAATCAAAAAAAATGCAAGAGATCAGAAGGGAGGGTAACGTGATATAATCCTTGTTTTAAGCCCTTCTCCCGAGAAGACATTCGACCGTTGCGCTTCCAGGAGTTCAGACGGTCAATCCGAACACAAATTTTGCTGGTCTACGAGTGGTTGAGGGTGTGGCCCGGGTACGGTCTGCTGAGCATCGGGGATCAGGTAGATCAACAAAAATTAAGTAATTTTTGTAAAAATAAATTTCAAAAATCTCAAATCCTCATTTTCTGGTCAATTTTCCGCTTTTTTCTGTTACAGTATGCTTACTCATTTATCGTATGCTTATCATTCTTATGTTCCGCTACAGTATGCTTGCCAATTACAGTATGCTTACAGTTGCTTTCGTTCAGATCACGCTGTTGCGCAAGTGCGTGCTGTACCACACCATTCTGGACCCGTGCTTCTTGACCATCCAACTCGGGGACTTCAACAAGTTTGTGCTGCCCAACGGCGGCTACGTGTCCACGGAAGGGCAGGGCTGGGAAGGGTGGGAGGAGGAGACGGAGATATCCAGGGACACCAAGATGAGGTACGACTTACAATATGACCAGGGTTGTCAGTGCACACAAATTTCTCCATAAGTTGGCTCCGGGAAGGTCGAACATCCAGTAGCAAGATTCGACCACGTCGAATTTGAACTTCTCGAATATCTGTTAATCTGGATTTGAGCTTCTCGGATAAACGGATCTAATAAGTTTTCTTGGGTTGGGCTTGGGTTTTGCCAATCCTAGATCGTGGGGTTGATCCAGTGCACAATTCCAATCATATTTTAACCAATATTTAAGCATTTATTGGCCCCTGCTAATTCCGATTATGTGCAACATCATTGCCCCGATGCTGTCCATGTCCTTGGACTTTGACGAATTTGTGGCGCTGAAAGCCATTGTTTCGTTCCAAATGGGCAAGTACAGTAACCTTTTCTACACTCCACCTTTCTACAGTAACCCTGAAGAATAGTCCTGAAAATGGACTATTTCAGTTCAAAGCTCCAAAAATGCCGGCGGATGGTCATATTTTTAGGATAGGGAATACTGTAGAAAAGTAAATCTTAAGTAGAAAAATGTCGAAAAAAGCAAAAAATGTTTTTCCTGTAATTTTCAACTTTTAGGATATGATTACTGTAGAAAATCGCATTATAAGGAGAAAAACCCGGAAAACAGAAAATAAATTTTTTTTCTAACTTTTTCTAATACCAGCCCTGCCGGATATTTCGGGTACGGGTCGTGCCCTGCTCAGTGCCGAACTCGGCTCCCTGTGCCGCTCTCTGCACGCGCACTATGACAACGCCAAGTCGGAGCAGTTCAAGGACCAGCTGGCCAGAGCTGAACGATTCGGCAACTTATTGTTGCTGCTGTCGCCCATTTTTGTCAGTTTTTGTTGTTGTTGTGACTAGGGTTGTTCAAACCCAGTTTTCGGTTTCAAATTTTCGGCCATTTTTGGCAAAAATTTAACCGGTATTGGTCAAAACTTGAAACCGAAAACCGAAAAATGGGAAAAAATCGAAAATCTTTACTTTT